>JAEIGQ010000398.1:0-108335 GCA_018904275.1 Lordiphosa clarofinis | reverse complement strand
ACTTGGGACATATTTGGGACATATTTGGGACATACCTGGGAAATTTTTGGACATACTTGGGACTTACTTGGGACATATTTCTAAATAATGGAAAATATTTGGGACGTACTTGGGAGATACTTGGGACATACTTGGGACATACTAGCACATACATGGAGCAGTCTTTTGGACATATTTGGGAGATATTTGGACCACACTTGAGAGACATTCTTTTGACATACTTCTGGACATATTTCAAAACATACTTAAATACACTCGGCACATAGTGTGTTAGGGACATACTTTGGGTATCATACTGGACATATGGGTCATAATTGGGACATAGTTGGGACATATTTGGGACATATTTGGGCCATACTTGGGGTATACTTGGGACATACTTGGGACATACTGGGACATTCTTGGGACCACTTGGGACATATTTAATACATGACTTCAGATATAATAAGACATATTTGAAACATACCTGGGACAAACATGGGACATACTTGGGCCACAGTTGGGGCATATTTGGGACATACTTGGGACTTACTCGGGACATATATGGGTCATACTTGGGACATAGTTGGGTCATACTTGGGGGATACTTGGGACATACTTCGGACATATTTGAGACATACTTGGGACAATCTTGGGACATACTTGGGCCACACTTGGGACATATATGGAACATACTTGGGACATACTTGGGACATACTTGGGACATACCTGGGAAATATATGGGACAAACTTGGGACATATTTGGGATATATTTGGGAGATACTTGGTACATTCTTGGGACATATTTGGGATATATTTGGGAGATACTTAGTACATACTTGGGACATACTAGAGATGGTCAGCATACTTCAACATACTTTTTGGACATAATTGGGACAAAACTTGTAGGGAGACATACTTGGGAGATACTCTAAAATAACCTTTGGGACATTCTTGGGCCATACTTGGGACATATTTGGGACATACTGGGGATATATTTGGGAGATACTTGGGACATACTTGAGCATACTTAAATACATACTGGGACATACTTGTGACATACTTGGGACACTTCGACATATTTGAGACATACTTGGGACAAACTAGGGACTACTTAAATACGTTTGGGACATATTTGCGACATCCCCTTGGGACATACTCTCTTGGACATACTAAGAATATATCAGAGATACTTGGGACACAATTGAGACATACTTGGGAAATACATACTTGGGACATACTTGGGAGATACTTGGGACATACTTTGGGACATAATTTGGGACATCCTTGGGACATACTCTGGGACATACTTCGAAACATACTTATTACAAAAACTCTGGGGACATACTCTTGCCTCACACTTGGGGACATACTTGGCACATAATTGGGACATATTTGGAAACATGTACTTGGGACATACTTGGGACTGATTTAGACATAACCTCGGGAATATTTTGGGACGTACTTGGGATTTATTTGGGACATACTTGGGCCACACTTGGGACAACTTAGTATACATTAATGGCAGAGAAATTTGGGGACATACTTGGGACTACTTGGGAGATGTTTTACTTTCTGTGGGACATACTTTGGACATATTTGGGAAAAACTAAGGACATACTTAGGCCACACTTGTGACAATCTTGGGACAGACATGGGACATACTTGGGACATACGACATATTTGAGACATACTTAGGACAAACTTCAAAAATAATTGGGACATACTTGGAACACACTTGGGACATACTTCGGGACATATTTGGGCCACACCTAACAACTTGGGACATACCCGCGACATACTTGGTAATACAATTGGAAACATACATTTAGACATACTTGGGACATACTTGGGACACATTTGGGACACACTTGGGACATAATCTGGGACATATTTGGGACACAATACTTGGGACTTACTCTGGGACATACTTGGGACACATTTGGAACATACTTGGGACATACTATGACCTATTTGGGGCATACTTCTGGGACATACTGGACATACTTGGGACATACTCTGGGACATACTAGGGACATACTTGGGACATACCTGGAATATATATGGGACATATTTGGGAGATACTTGGAACCAAATACTTGGTACATTCTTGGGACATATTTGGGATATATTTGGGAGATACTTAGTACATACTTGGGACATACTTGGGAGATATTTGGGGCATACTTCGGACTACTTTGGAACATAATTGGGACAAAACTGGTGTAGGACATACTTGGGAGATACTTGGGACAATCTTGGGACATTCTTGGGCCATACTTGGGACATATTTGGGACATACTTGGGATATATTTGGGAGATACTTGGGACATACTTGGAGCATACTTGGGAAATACATACTTGGGACATACTTGTGACATACTTCGAACATACTTGGGACAAACTTGGGACATACTCTGCTCACACTTGGGACATACGTGGGACATACTTCGGACATATTTGAGACATACTTAGGACAAACTTGGGCCACAATTGGGACATACTTGAGTCATACTTGGGACATATTTGGGATATATTTGGGAGATACTTGGTACATTCTTGGGACATATTTGGGATATATTTGGGACATACCTGGGAAATTCTTGGGACATACTTGGGACATACTTGGGACATACTTGGGACATACTTGGGACATATTTGGGACATACTTGGGACATACTTGGGACATACTTGGGACATACTTGGGACATACTTGGGACATACTTGGGGCATACTTGGGACATACTTGGGACATACTTGGGACACACTTGGGACATACTTGGGACATACTTGGGACATATTTGGGACATACTTGGGACACACTTGGGACATATTTGCGACATACTTGGGACATACTTGGGACATACTTGGGACATATTTGGGACATACTTGGGACATACTTGGGACATACTTGGGACATACTTGGGACATACTTGGGACATACTTGGGACATACTTGGGACATACTTGGGGCATACTTGGGACATACTTGGGACATACTTGGGACATACTTGGGACATACTTGGGATATACTTGGGACATACTTGGGACATACTTGGGACATACTTGGGACATACTTGGGACATACTTGGGACATACTTGGGACATACTTGGGACATACTTGGGACATACTTGGGACATACTTGGGACATACTTGGGACATACTTGGGACATACTTGGGACATACTTGGGACATACTTGGGACATACTTGGGACATACTTGGGACATATTTGGGACATACTTGGGACATATTGGGACATACTTGGGACATATTTGGGACATACTTGGGACATACTTGGGACATACTTGGGACATACTTGGGACATATTTGGGACATACTTGGGACATATTTGGGACATACTTGGGACATACTTGGGACATACTTGGGACATACTTGGGACATACTTGGGACATACTTGGGACATACTTGGGACATACTTGGGACATACTTGGGACATACTTGGGACATACTTGGGACATACTTGGGACATACTTGGGCCATACTTGGGACATACTTGGGACATACTTGGGACATACTTGGGACATACTTGGACATACTTGGGACATACATTGGGACATACTTGGGACATACTTGGGACATACTTGGGACATACTTGGGAACATACTTGGGACATACTTGGGACATACTTGGGACATATTTGGGACATACTTGGGACATACTTGGGACATACTTTGGGACATACTTGGGACATACTTGGGACATACTTGGGACATACTTGGGACATACTTCTGGGACATATTTGGGACATACTTGGGACATACTTGGGACATACTTGGGACATACTTGGGACATACTTTGGGACATACTTGGGACATACTTGGGACATATTTGGGACATACTTGGGACATACTTGGGACATACTTGGGACATACTTGGGACATACTTGGGACATACTTGGGACATATTTGGGACATACTTGGGACATACTTGGGACATACTTGGGACATACTTGGGACATTACATTGGGACATACTTGGGACATACTTGGGACATACTTGGGACATACTTGGGACATATTTGGGACATACTTGGGACATAACTTGGGACATACTTGGGACATACTTGGGACATACTTTGGGACATACTTGGGACATACTTGGGACATACTTGGGACATACTTGGGACATACTTGGGACATACTTGGGACATACTTGGGACATACTGGGACATACTTGGGACATACTTGGGACATACTTGGGACATACTTGGGACATACTTGGGACATACTTGGGACATATTTGGGACATACTTGGGACATACTTGGGACATACTTGGGACATACTTGGGACATACTTGGGACATACTTGGGACATATTTGGGACATACTTGGGACATACTTGGGACATACTTGGGACATACTTGGGACATACTTGGGACATATTTGGGACATACTTGGGACATACTATTGGGACATACTTGGGACATACTTGGGACATACTTGGGACATACTTTGGGACATACTTGGGACATACTTGGGACATACTTGGGACATACTTGGGACATATCTTGGGACATACTTGGGACATACTTGGGACATATTTGGGACATACTTGGGACATACTTGGGACATACTTGGGACATACTTGGGACATACTTGGGACATACTTGGGAACATTTGGGACATACTTGGGACATACTTGGGACATATTTGGGACATACTTGGGACATACTTGGGACATACTTGGGACATACTTGGGACATACTTGGGACATACTTGGGACATATTTGGGACATATTTGGGACATACTTGGGACATACTTGGGACATACTTGGGACATACTTGGGACATATTGGGACATACTTGGGACATACTTGGGACATACTTGGGACATACTTGGGACATACTTGGGACATACTTGGGACATACTTGGGACATATTTGGGACATACTTGGGACATACTTGGGACATACTTGGGACATACTTGGGACATACTTGGGACATACTTGGGACATACTTGGGACATACTTGGGACATATTTGGGACATACTTGGGACATACTTGGGACATACTTGGGACATACTTGGGACATACTTGGGACATACTTGGGACATACTTGGGACATACTTGGGACATACTTGGGACATAATTTGGGACATACTTGGGGACATACTTGGGACATACTTGGGACATACTTGGGACATACTTGGGACATACTTGGGACATACTTGGACATACTTGGGACATACTTGGGACATACTTGGGACATACTTGGGACATACTTGGGACATACTTGGACATACTTGGGACATACTTGGGACATACTTGGGACATACTTGGGACATACTTGGGACATACTTGGGACATACTTGGGACATACTTGGGACATACTTGGGACATATTTGGGACATACTTGGGACATACTTGGGACATACTTGGGACATATTTGGGACATACTTGGGACATACTTGGGACATACTTGGGACATACTTGGACATACTTGGGACATACTTGGGACATACTTGGGACATACTTGGGACATACTTGGGACATACTTGGGACATACTTGGGACATACTTGGGACATACTTGGGACATACTTGGGACATACTTGGGACATACTTGGGACATACTTGGACATACTTGGGATACTTGGGACATACTTGGGACATACTTGGGACATACTTGGGACATACTTGGGACATACTTGGGACATACTTGGGACATACTTGGGACATACTTGGGACATATTTGGGACATACTTGGGACATACTTGGGACATACTTGGGACATATTTGGGACATACTTGGGACATACTTGGGACATACTTGGGACATACTTGGGACATATTTGGGACATACTTGGGACATACTTGGGACATACTTGGGACATACTTGGGACATATTTGGGACATACTTGGGACATACTTGGGACATACTTGGGACATACTTGGGACATACTTGGGACATATTTGGGACATATTTGGGACATACTTGGGACATACTTGGGACATACTTGGGACATACTTGGGACATATTTGGGACATACTTGGGACATATTTGGGACATACTTGGGACATACTTGGGACATACTTGGGACATACTTGGGACATACTTGGGACATACTTGGGACATACTTGGGACATACTTGGGACATACTTGGGACATACTTGGGACATATTTGGGACATACTTGGGACATACTTGGGACATACTTGGGACATACTTGGGACATACTTGGGACATATTTGGGACATACTTGGGACATATTTGGGACATACTTGGGACATACTTGGGACATACTTGGGACATACTTGGGACATACTTGGGACATACTTGGGACATACTTGGGACATACTTGGGACATATTTGGGACATACTTGGGACATACTTGGGACATATTTGGGACATACTTGGGACATACTTGGGACATACTTGGGACATACTTGGGACATACTTGGGACATATTTGGGACATACTTGGGACATACTTGGGACATACTTGGGACATACTTGGGACATACTTGGGACATACTTGGGACATACTTGGGACATACTTGGGACATACTTGGGACATACTTGGGACATACTTTGGACACATACTTGGGACATACTTGGGACATACTTGGGACATATTTGGGACATACTTGGGACATACTTGGGACATACTTGGGACATACTTGGGACATACTTGGGACATACTTGGGACATACTTGGGACATACTTGGGACATACTTGGGACATACTTGGGACATATTTGGGACATACTTGGGACATACTTGGGACATACTTGGGACATATTTGGGACATACTTGGGACATACTTGGGACATATTTGGGACATACTTGGGACATACTTGGGACATACTTGGGACATACTTGGGACATACTTGGGACATACTTGGGACATACTTGGGACATACTTGGGACATACATTGGGACATACTTGGGACATACTTGGGACATACTTGGGACATACTTGGGACATACTTGGACATACTTGGGACATACTTGGGACATACTTGGGACATACTTGGGACATATTTGGGACATACTTGGGACATACTTGGGACATACTTGGGACATACTTGGGACATACTTTGGGACATACTTGGGACATACTTGGGACATACTTGGGACATACTTGGGACATACTTGGGACATACTTGGGACATACTTGGGACATATTTGGGACATACTTGGGACATACTTGGGAACATACTTGGGACATACTTGGGACATACTTGGGACATACTTGGGACATACTTGGGACATACTTGGGACATACTTGGGACATACTTGGGATATATTTGGGACATACTTGGGACATACTTGGGACATACTTGGGACATACTTGGGACATATTTGGGACATACTTGGGACATATTTGGGACATACTTGGGACATACTTGGGACATACTTGGGACATTCTTGGGACATACTTGGGACATACTTGGGACATACTTGGGACATACTTGGGACATATTTGGGACATACTTGGGACATACTTGGGACATACTTGGGACATATTTGGGACATACTTGGGACATATTTGGGACATACTTGGGACATACTTGGGACATACTTGGGACATACTTGGGACATACTTGGGACATACTTGGGACATACTTGGGACATACTTGGGACATACTTGGGACATACTTGGGACATACTTGGGACATATTGGGACATACTTTGGGACATACTTGGGACATATTTGGGACATACTTGGGACATACTTGGGACATACTTGGGACATACTTGGGACATACTTGGAACATACTTGGGACATACTTGGGACATACTTGGGACATATTTGGGACATACTTGGGACATATTTGGGACATACTTGGGACATACTTGGGACATATTTGGGACATACTTGGGACATATTTGAGACATACTTGAGACAAACTTGGGACATACTTTGGCCACACTTGGGACATACTTGGGGCATTCTTGGGACATACTTGGCACATACATTGGGACATATTTGGGACATACTTGGGACATATTTGGGACAAACTTGGGACTGACCTGGGACATACATGGGAAATACTTGGGACATATTTGGGACATACTTATGACATACTTGGGACATACTTGGGACATATTTGGGACATACTTGGGACATACTTGGGACATACTTGGGACATACTTGGGACATACTTGGGACATATTTGGGACATACTTGGGACATACTTGGGACATACTTGGGACATACTTGGGACATACTTGGGAGATACTTGGGACATACTTGGGACATATTTGGGACATACTTGAGACATATTTGGGACATATTTGGGACATACTTGGTACATACTTGGGACATACTTGGGACATACTTGGGACATACTTGGGACATACTTGGGACATACTTGGGACATACTTGGGACATACTTGGGACATACTTGGGACATACTTGGGACATACTTGGGACATACTTGGGACATACATGGGAAATACTTGGGACATAATTATGACATACTTGGGACATACTTGGGACACACTTGGGACAAACTTGAGATATATTTCTGACATACATGGGAAATATTTGGGACGTACTTGGGACATTCTTGGCACATACATGGGACATATTTGGGACATACTTGGGGTATATTTGGGTCATACTTGGAATATAGTTGGGACATATTTGGGACATACTTGGGACATATTTGGGACATACATGTCACCTACTTGGGACATATTTGGGACATACTTGGACTTGGGACATACATGGAACATACTTGGGACATACTTGGGACACACTTGGGACAAACTTGGGATATATTTCTGACATACTTGGGAAATATTTGGGACGTACTTGGGACATACTTTGGAGATACTTGGGACATATTTGGGACATACTTCGGATATATTTGGGAGATACTTGGGACATACTTGGGACATACTTGGAGCATACTTGGAAGGTATTTGAGACATACTTGGGACATATTTGGGACATACTTGGGACATACTTGGGACATACTTGGGACATTCTTGGGACATACTTGGGACATTCTTGGGACATACTTGGGACATACTTGGGACAAACTTGGGACATACATGGGACATATCTGGGACATACTTGGGACATATTTGGGACATACTTGGCACATATATTGGACATATTTGGGACAAACTTGGGACATACTTGGGACATATCTGGGACATACTTGGGACATATTTGGGACATACTTGGCTCATATATTGGACATATTTAAGACAAACTTGGGACAGACTTGGGACATATATTTGGGACATACTTGGGACATACTTGGGACATACTTGGGACATACTTGGGACATATTTGGGCCACACTTGAGACATACTTGGGACACACTTGGGATATATTTCTGACATACTTGGGAAATGTTTGGGACGTACTTGGGACATACTTCGGACATACTTGGGACATACTTGGGACATTCTTGGGACATACTTGACACATACATGGGACATATTTGGGACATACTTGGGACATATTTGGGACAAACTTGGGACTGACCTGGGACATACATGGGAAATACTTGGGACATATTAGGGACATAATTATGACATACTTGGGACATACTTGGGACATATTTGGGACATACTTGGGACATATTTGGGACATACTTGGGATATACTTTGGCCACACTTGGGACATACTTGGGGGATTCTTGGACTTGGGAAATATTTGGGACATACTTGGGACATACTTGGGACATACTTGGGACAAACTTGGGACTGACCTGGGACATACATGGGAAATACTTGGGACATATTAGGGACATAATTATGACATACTTGGGACATACTTGGGACATATTTGGGACATACTTCGGACATATTTGAGACAAAATTGGGATATACTTTGGCCACACTTGGGACATACTTGGGGGATTCTTGGACTTGGGAAATATTTGGGACGTACTTGGGACATACTTGGGAGATACTTGGGACATACTTGGGACATATTTGGGACATACTTGAGACAAACTTGGGACATACTTTGGCCACACTTGGGACATACTTGGGGCATTCTTGGGACATACTTGGCACATACATTGGACATATTTGGGACATACTTGGGACATATTTGGGACAAACTTGGGACTGACCTGGGACATACATATTTGGGACATATTTGGGACTTACTTGGGACATATTTGGGACAAACTTGGGACTGACCTGGGACATACATGGGAAATACTTGGGACATATTAGGGACATAATTATGACATACTTGGGACATATTTGGGACATACTTGGGATATATTTGTGAGATACTTGGGACATACTTGGGACATACTTGGGACATACTTGGGAGATATTTGGGACATACTTGGGACATATTTAGGACATACTTGGGACATTCTTGGGACATACTTGGGACATATTTGGGACATATTTGGGATATATTTGGGAGATACTGGGGACATACTTGGGACATACTTGGAGCATACTTGGGACATACTTGGGAGATACTTGGGACATACTTGGGACATACTTGGGACATACTTGGGACATATTTGGGACATACTTGGGACATACTTGGGACATACTTGGGACTGACCTGGGACATACATATTTGGGACATACTTAGACTTGGGACATATTTGGGACATACTTGGGACATATTTGGGACAAACTTGGGACTGACCTGGGACATACTTGGGACATACTTGGGACATATTAGGGACATAATTATGACACTACTTGGGACATATTTGGGACATACTTGGGACATATTTGGGACATACTTGGGACATACTTGGGACATACTTGGGACATACTTGGGACATACTTGGGACATACTTGGGACATACTTGGGACATATTTAGGACATACTTGGGACATACTTGGGACATACTTGGGACATACTTGGGACATACTTGGGCATATTTGGGACATACTTGGGACATACTTGGGACATACTTGGGAGATACTTGGGATATACTAGGGACATACTTGGGACATATTTGGGACATACTTGGGACATTCTTGGGACATACTTGGGACTGACCTGGGACATACATATTTGGGACATACTTAGACTTGGGACATATTTGGGACATACTTGGGACATACTTGGGACATACTTGGGACTGACCTGGGACATACATATTTGGGACATACTTGGACTTGGGACATACTTGGAACATACTTGGGACATACTTGGGACATACATTGGACATATTTGGGACATACTTGGGACATATTTGGGACATACTTGGGACATATTTGGGACATACTTGGGACATACTTGGGACATACTTGGGACATACTTGGGACATACTTGGGACATACTTGGGACATACTTGGGACATACTTGGGACATATTTGCAACATACTTAGAACATTCTTGGGACATACCTGGGAATTACTTGGGACATACTTGGGACATATTTGAAACATACTTGAGACATACTTGGGACATACTTGGGACATACTTGGGACATACTTGGGACATACTTGGGACATACTTGGGACATACTTGGGACATATTTGGGACATACTTGGGACATATTTGGGACATACTTGGGACATACTTGGGACATACTTGGGACATACTTGGGACATATTTGGGACATACTTGGGACATACTTGGGACATACTTGGGACATACTTGGGACATACTTGGGACATACTTGGGACATACTTGGGACATACTTTGGGACATACTTGGGACATACTTGGGACATACTTGGGACATACTTGGGACATACTTGGGACATATTTGGGACATACTTGGGACATATTTGGGACATACTTGGGACATACTTGGGACATACTTGGGACATACTTGGGACATACTTGGGACATACTTGGGACATATTTGGGACATACTTGGGACATACTTGGGACATATTTGGGACATACTTGGGACATACTTGGGACATACTTGGGACATACTTGGGACATACTTTGGGACATACTTGGGACATACTTGGGACATACTTGGGACATACTTGGGACATATTTGGGACATACTTGGGACATACTTGGGACATACTTGGGACATACTTGGGACATACTTGGGACATATTTGGGACATACTTGGGACATATTTGGGACATACTTGGGACATACTTGGGACATACTTTGGGACATACTTGGGACATATTTGGGACATACTTGGGACATACTTGGGACATACTTGGGACATACTTGGGACATACTTGGGACATACTTGGGACATACTTGGGACATACTTGGGACATACTTGGGACATATTTGGGACATACTTGGGACATACTTGGGACATACTTGGGACATATTTGGGACATACTTGGGACATATTTGGGACATACTTGGGACATACTTGGGACATACTTGGGACATACTTGGGACATACTTGGGACATATTTGGGACATACTTGGGACATACTTGGGACATACTTGGGACATACTTGGGACATACTTGGGACATTTTGGGACATACTTGGGACATACTTGGGACATACTTGGGACATACTTGGGACATACTTGGGACATACTTGGGACATACTTGGGACATACTTGGGAAATACTTGGGACATATTGGGACATACTTGGGACATACTTGGGACATACTTGGGACATATTTGGGACATACTTGGGACATACTTTGGGACATACTTGGGACATACTTGGGACATACTTGGGACATACTTGGGACATACTTTGGACATACTTGGGACATACTTGGGACATACTTGGGACATACTTGGGACATACTTGGGACATACTTGGGACATACTTGGGACATACTTGGGACATATTTGGGACATACTTGGGACATATTTGGGACATACTTGGGACATACTTGGGACATACTTGGGACATACTTGGGACATACTTGGGACATACTTGGACTTGGGACATACTTGGGACATACTTGGGACATACTTGGGACATACTTGGGACATACTTGGGACATACTTGGGACATACTTGGGACATACTTGGGACATACTTGGGACATACTTGGGACATACTTGGGACATACTTGGGACATACTTGGGACATACTTGGGACAATACTTGGGACATACTTGGGACATACTTGGGACATATTTGGGACATACTTGGGACATATTTGGGACATACTTGGGACATACTCTTGGGACATATTTGGGACATACTTGGGACATACTTGGGACATACTTGGGACATACTTGGGACATACTTGGGACATACTTGGGACATACTTGGGACATACTTGGGACATACTTGGGACATACTTGGGACATACTTGGGACATACTTGGGACATACTTGGGACATACTTGGGACATACTTGGGACATACTTGGGACATACTTGGGACATATTTGGGACATACTTGGGACATACTTGGGACATACTTGGGACATATTTGGGACATACTTGGGACATACTTGGGACATACTTGGGACATACTTGGGACATACTTGGGACATACTTGGGACATACTTGGGACATACTTGGGACATACTTGGGACATACTTGGGACATACTTGGGACATACTTGGGACATACTTGGGACATACTTGGGACATACTTGGGACATACTTGGGACATATTTGGGACATACTTGGGACATACTTGGGACATACTTGGGACATACTTGGGACATACTTGGGACATACTTGGGACATACTTTGGGACATACTTGGGACATACTTGGGACATACTTGGGACATACTTGGGACATACTTGGGACATACTTGGGACATACTTGGGACATACTTGGGACATACTTGGGACATATTTGGGACATACTTGGGACATACTTTGGGACATACTTTGGGACATACTTGGGACATACTTGGGACATACTTTGGGACATACTTGGGACATACTTGGGACATACTTGGGACATACTTGGGACATACTTTGGACATACTTGGGACATACTTGGGACATACTTGGGACATACTTGGGACATATTTGGGACATACTTGGGACATACTTGGGACATACTTGGGACATATTTGGGACATACTTGGGACATACTTGGGACATACTTGGGACATACTTGGGACATACTTGGGACATACTTGGGACATACTTGGGACATACTTGGGACATACTTGGGACATACTTGGGACATACTTGGGACATACTTGGGACATACTTGGGACATACTTGGGACATACTTGGGACATACTTGGGACATACTTGGGACATACTTGGGACATACTTGGGACATACTTGGGACATACTTGGGACATACTTGGGACATACTTGGGACATACTTGGGACATACTTGGGACATATTTGGGACATACTTGGGACATACTTGGGACATACTTGGGACATACTTGGGACATATTTGGGACATACTTGGGACATATTTGGGACATACTTGGGACATACTTGGGACATACTTGGGACATACTTGGGACATACTTGGGACATACTTGGGACATACTTGGGACATACTTGGGACATACTTGGGACATACTTGGGACATACTTGGGACATACTTGGGACATACTTGGGACATACTTGGGACATACTTGGGACATACTTGGGACATACTTGGGACATACTTGGGACATATTTGGGACATACTTGGGACATACTTGGGACATATTTGGGACATACTTGGGACATATTTGGGACATACTTGGGACTTACTTGGGACATACTTGGGACATACTTGGGACATATTTGGGACATATTTGGGACATACTTGGGACATATTTGGGACATACTTGGGACATACTTGGGACATACTTGGGACATATTTGGGACATACTTGGGACATATTTGGGACATACTTGGGACATACTTGGGACATACTTGGGACATATTTGGGACATACTTGGGACATATTTGGGACATACTTGGGACATACTTGGGACATACTTGGGACATACTTGGGACATACTTGGGACATACTTGGGACATACTTGGGACATACTTGGGACATACTTGGGACATACTTGGGACATACTTGGGACATACTTGGGACATACTTGGGACATACTTGGGACATACTTGGGACATACTTGGGACATATTTGGGACATACTTGGGACATACTTGGGACATACTTGGGACATACTTGGGACATACTTGGGACATACTTGGGACATACTTGGGACATACTTGGGACATACTTGGGACATACTTGGGACATACTTGGGACATACTTGGGACATATTTGGGACATACTTGGGACATACTTGGGACATATTTGGGACATACTTGGGACATATTTGGGACATACTTGGGACATACTTGGGACATACTTGGGACATACTTGGGACATACTTGGGGACATACTTGGGACATACTTGGGACATACTTGGGACATATTTGGGACATACTTGGGACATACTTGGGACATACTTGGAACATACTTGGGACATAATTGGGACATATTTGAGACATACTTGGGACATACTTGGGACATACTTTGGCCACACTTTGGGACATACTTGGGACATACTTTGGGACATACTTGGGACATACTTGGGACATACTTGGGACATACTTGGGACATACTTGGGACATACTTGGGACATACTTGGGACATACTTGGGACATACTTGGGACATACTTGGGACATACTTGGGACATACTTGGGACATACTTGGGACATACTTGGGACATACTTGGGACATACTTGGGACATACTTGGGACATTGGGACATATTTGGGACATACTTGGGACATACTTGGGACATACTTGGGACATACTTGGGACATATTTGAGACATACTTGAGACATACTTGGGACATACTTTGGGACACACTTGGGACATACTTGGGACATTCTTGGGACATACTTGGCACATACATTGGACATATTTGGGACATACTTGGGACATATTTGGGACATACTTGGGACATACCTGGGACATACTTGGGACATACTTGGGACATACTTGGGACATACTTGGGACATACTTGGGACATACTTGGGACATACTTGGGACATACTTGGGACATATTTGGGACATACTTGGGACATACTTGGGACATACTTGGGACATACTTGGGACATACTTGGGACATACTTGGGACATACTTGGGACATACTTGGGACATACTTGGGACATACTTGGGACATACTTGGGACATACTTGGGACATACTTGGGATATACTTGGGACATACTTGGGACATACTTGGGACATATTTGGGACATACTTGTGACATACTTGGGACATATTTGGGACATACTTGGGACATTTGGGACATACTTGGGACATACTTGGGACATATTTGGGACATACTTGGGACATATTTGGGACATACTTGGGACATACTTGGGACATACTTGGGACATATTTGGGACAAACTTGGGACATACTTGGGACATACTTGGGACACACTTGGGACATACTTGGGACATACTTGGGACATACTTGGGACATACTTGGGACATACTTGGGACATACTTGGGACATATTTGGGACATACTTGGGACATTCTTGGGACATACTTGGGACATATTTGGGACATACTTGGGATATATTTGGGTCATACTTGGGACATACTTGGGACATACTTGGGACATACTTGTGACATACTTGGGACATACTTGGGACATACTTGGGACATACTTGGGACATACTTGGACATACTTGGGACATACTTGGGACATACTTTCGACATACTTGGGACATACTTGGGACATACTTTGGACATACTTGGGACATACTTGGGACATATTTGGGACATACTTGGGACATACTTGGGACATACTTGGGACATATTTGGGACATACTTGGGACATACTTGGGACATACTTGGGACATACTTGGGACATATTTGGGACAAACTTGGGACATATTTGAGACATAATTGGGACATACTTGGGACATACTTTGGCCACACTTGGGACATACTTGGGACATTCTTGGGACATACTTGGCACATACTTTGGACATATTTGGGAGATACTTGGGACATACTTGGGACATACTTGGGACATACTTGGGACATACTTGGGACATACTTGGGACATATATAGGACATACTTGGGACATACCTGGGACATATATGGGACAAACTTGGGACATACTTGGGACATACTTGGGACATATTTGGGACATACTTGGGACATATTTGGGACATACTTGGGACATACTTGGGACATATTTGGGACATACTTGGGACATATTTGGGACATACTTGGGACATACTTGGGACATACTTGGGACATACTTGGGACATACTTGGGACATATTTGGGACATATTTGAGACATACTTGGGACATATTTGCGACATACTTGAGACAAACTTGGGACATACTTTGGCCACACTTGGGACATACTTGGGACATATTTGGGACAAAGTTGGGATATATTTCTGACTTACTTGGGAAATATTTGGGACGTACTTGGGACATACTTGGGAGATACTTGGGAAATACTTGGGACATATTTGAGACAAACTTGGGACATATTTGAGACATAAATGAGACTCACTTGGGACATTCTTTGGCCACACTTGGGACATACTTGGGGCATTCTTGGGACATACTTGGCACATACATTGGACATATTTGGGAGAAACTTGGGACATACTTGGGACATACTTGGAGCATACTTGGGACATATTTGGGCCACACTTGGGACATATATAGGACATACTTGGGACATACCTGGGACATATATGGGACAAACTTGGGACATACTTTGGACATACTTGGGACTTATTTGGGATCTACTTGGGTGATATTTGTGACATATTTGGGACATACTTGGGACATACTTGGGACATACTTGGGACATATTTGGGACATACTTGGGACATATTTGAGACATACTTGAGACAAACTTGGGACATACTTTGGCCACACTTGGGACATACTTGGGGCATTCTTGGGACATACTTGGCACATACATGGGACATATTTGGGACATACTTGGGACATATTTGGGACAAACTTGGGACTACCTATTGGGACATACTTTGGGACATACTTGGACATTGGGACATACTTGGGACATACTTGGGACATACTTGGGACATATTTGGGCCATACTTGGGACATATTTGGGACATACTTGGGACATACTTGGGACATACTTGGGACATACTTGGGACATATTTGGGACATACTTGGGACATACTTGGGACATACTTGGGACATACTTGGGACATACTTGGGACATATTTGGGACATACTTGGGACATACTTGGGACATACTTGGGACATACTTGGGACATACTTGGGACATACTTGGGACATACTTGGGACATATTTGAGACATACTTGGGACAAACTTGGGACATACTTTGGCCACACTTGGGACATACTTGGGACATTCTTGGGACATACTTGGCACACACATTGGATATATTTGGGACATACTTGGGACATATTTGGGACATACTTGGGACATACTTGGGACATACTTGGGACATACTTGGGACATATTTGGGACATACTTGGGACATACTTGGGACATATTTGGGACATATTTGGGACATACTTGGGACATACTTGGGACATACTTGGGACATATTTGGGACATACTTGGGACATACTTGGGACATACTTGGGACATATTTGGGACATACTTGGGACATACTTGGGACATACATTGGGACATATTTGGGACATACTTGGGACATATTTGGGACATACTTGGGACATACTTGGGACATATTGGGACATATTTGGGACATACTTGGGACATACTTGGGACATATTTGGGACATACTTGGGACATATTTGGGACATACTTGGGACATACTTGGGACATATTTGGGACATACTTGGGACATATTGGGACATACTTGGGACATACTTGGGACATATTTGGGACATACTTGGGACATACTTGGGACATACTTGGGACATACTTGGGACATACTTGGGACATACTTGGGACATACTTGGGACATACTTGAGACATATTTGGGACATACTTGGGACATACTTGGGACATATTGGGACATACTTGGGACATACTTGGGACATACTTGGGACATATTTGGGACATACTTGGGACATATTTGGGACATACTTGGGACATACTTGGGACATACTTGGGACATATTTGGGACATACTTGGGACATATTTGGGACATACTTGGGACATACTTGGGACATACTTGGGACATATTTGGGACATACTTGGGACATACTTGGGACATACTTGGGACATACTTGGGACATACTTGGGACATACTTGGGACATATTTATACTTGGGACATACTTGGGACATACTTGGGACATACTTGGGACATACTTGGGACATATTTGGGACATACTTGGGACATGACATACTTGGGACATACTTGGGACATACTTGGGACATACTTGGGACATACTTGGGACATACTTGGGACATACTTGGGACATACTTGGGACATACTTGGGACATACTTGGGACATACTTGGGACATACTTGGGACATATTTGGGACATACTTGGGACATATTTGGGACATACTTGGGACATACTTGGGACATACTTGGGACATATTTGGGACATACTTGGGACATACTTGGGACATACTTGGGACATACTTGGGACATATTTGGGACATACTTGGGACATTCTTGGGACATATTTGGGACATACTTGGGACATACTTGGGACATACTTGGGACATACTTGGGACATATTTGGGACATACTTGGGACATACTTGGGACATACTTGGGACATACTTGGGACATATTTGGGACATACTTGGGACATACTTGGGACATACTTGGGACATACTTGGGACATATTTGGAACATACTTGGGACATATTTGGGGACATACTTGGGACATACTTGGGACATACTTGGGACATATTTGGGACATACTTGGGACATACTTGGGACATACTTTATGGGACATCTTGGGACATTTTGGGACATACTTGGGACATACTTGGGACATACTTGGGACATACTTGGGACATACTTGGGACATATTTGGGACATATTTGGGACATACTTGGGACATATTTGGGACATACTTGGGACATACTTGGGACATACTTGGGACATACTTGGGACATATTTGGGACATACTTGGGACATATTTGAGACATACTTGGGACATACTTGGGACATACTTTGGACATACTTGGGACATACTTGGGACATACTTGGGACATACTTGGGACATACTTGGGACATATTTGGGACATACTTGGGACATACTTGGGACATACTTGGGACTTACTTGGGACATACTTGGGACATACTTGGGACATACTTGGGACATACTTGGGACATACTTGGGACATACTTGGGACATACTTGGGACATACTTGGGACATACTTGGGACATACTTGGGACATACTTGGGACATACTTGGGACATACTTGGGACATACTTGGGACATGATATTTGGGACATACTTGGGACATATTTGGGACATACTTGGGACATACTTGGGACATACTTGGGACATACTTGGGACATATTTGGGACATTTTTGGGACATACTTGGGACATACTTGGGACATACTTGGAGCATACTTGGGACATACTTGGGACATACTTGGGACATACTTGGGACATACTTGGGACATACTTGGGACATACTTGGGACATACTTGGGACATACTTGGGACATACTTGGGACATACTTGGGACATATTTGGGACATACTTGGGACATATTTGGGACATACTTGGGACAAACTTGGACATATTGGGACATACTTGGGACATACTTGGGACATACTTGGGACATTTTGGACATACTTGGGACATATTTGGGACATACTTGGGACATATTTGGGACATAATTGGGACATACTTGGGACATACTTGGAGCATACTTGGGACATACTTGGGAGATACTTGGGACATACTTGGGACATACTTGGGACATACTTGGGACATACTTGGGACATACTTGGGACATACTTGGGCCACACTTGGGACATACTTGGGACATACTTCGGACATATTTGGGACATACTTGGGACATACTTGGGACATACTTGGGACACACTTGGGACATACTTGGGACATACTTGGGACATACTTGGGACATACTTGGGAGATACTTGGGACATACTTGGGACATACTTGGGAGATATTTGGGACTTTCTTCGGACATATTTTGAACATATTTGGGACAACCTTGGGACATACTTAGGCCACACTTGGGACATACTTGGGACATACTTGGGACATACTTGGGACATACTTGGACACTTGGGACATATTTGGGACATACCTGGGACATATTTGGGACAAACTTGGGACATACTTGGGACATACTTGGGACATATTTGGGACGTACTTGGAACATACTTGGGTGATATTTGGGACATACTTGGGACATATTTGGGACATACTTGGGACATTCTTGGGACATACTTGGGACATATTTGGGATATATTTGGGAGATACTTGGCACATACTTGGGACATACTTGGAGCATACTTGGGAAATACATACTTGGGACATACTTGGGAGATACTTGGGACATACTTCGGACATACTTGGGAGATACTTGGGACATACTTCGGACATACTTGGGACATACTTAGGACATACTTGGGAGATACTTGGGACATACTTGGGAGATATTTGGGACTTTCTTCGGACATATTTTGAACATATTTGGGACAACCTTGGGACATACTTAGGCCACACTTGGGACATACATGGGACAAACTTGGGACATACTTGGGCCACACTTGGGACATATATGGGACATACCTGGGACATATATGGGACAAACTTGGGACATACTTCGGACATACTTGGGACATATTTGGGACGTACTTGGAACATACTTGGGTGATATTTGGGACATACTTGGGACATATTTGGGACATACTTGGGACATTCTTGGGACATACTTGGGATATACTTGGGAGATACTTGGGACATACTTGGGACAAAATTTTGACATACTTGGGACATATTTGGGACATACTTGGACTTGGGACATACTTGGAACATACTTGGGACATACTTGGGACATACATTGGACATATTTGGGACATACTTGGGACATATTTGGGACAAACTTGGGACTGACCTGGGACATATATGGGAAATACTTGGGACATATTAGGGACATAACTATGACATACTTGGGACATACTTGGGACATACTTGGGACATATTTGGGACATACTTCGGACATATTTGAGACATACTTGAGACAAAATTGGGACATACTTTGGCCACACTTGGGACATACTTGGGGGATTCTTGGACTTGGGAAATATTTGGGACGTACTTGGGACATACTTGGGAGATACTTGGGACATACTTGGGACATATTTGAGACATACTTGAGACAAACTTGGGACATACTTTGGCCACACTTGGGACATACTTGGGGCATTCTTGGGACATACTTGGCACATACATTGGACATATTTGGGACATACTTGGGACATATTTGGGACAAACTTGGGACTGACCTGGGACATACATGGGAAATACTTGGGACATAATTATGACATACTTGGGACATATTTGGGACATACTTGGGACACACTTGGGACAAACTTGGGATATATTTCTGACATACTTATGAAATATTTGGGACGTTTTTGGGACATACTTGGGACATATTTGAGACATACTTGAGACAAACTTGGGACATTCTTTGGCCACACTTGGGACATACTTGGGGCATTCTTGGGACATACTTGGCACATACATTGGACATATTTGGGACATACTTGGGACATATTTGGGACAAACTTGGCACTGACCTGGGACATACATGGGAAATACTTGGGACATATTTGGGACATACTTAGACTTGGGACATACTTGGAACATACTTGGGACATACTTGGGACATATTTCGGACTTACTTGGGACATACTTTGGACATATATGGGTCATTCTTGGACTTACTTGGGACATATTTGGGACATACTTTGGACATATTTGGGACATACTTGGGACATTCTTGAGACATACATGGGACATATTTGGGACATATTTGGGACATTCTTGTGACCTACTTGGGACATATTTGGGACATACTTGGACTTGGGACATACTTGCAACATACTTGGGACATATTTGGGACATACTTGGGACACACTTAAGACAAACTTCTGACATACTTCGGACATATCTAAGACAAACTTGGGACATACTTGGGCCACACTTGTGACATATTCGGGACATATTCGGGACATACTTGGGACATACTTTGGACGTATATGGGTCCTACTTGGAACATATTTGGGACATACTTGGGACATTCTTGGGACATACATGGGACATATTTGGACATACTTGGGACATATTTGAGACATACTTGGGACAAACTTGGGACATACTTTGGCCACACTTGGGGCATACTTGGGGCATTCTTGGGACATACTTGGCACATACATTGGACATATTTGGGACATACTTGGGACATACTTGGGACATACTTGGGACATATTTGGGACATAAATGGAACATACTTGGGACACACTTGGGACAAACTTGAGATATATTTCTGACATACTTGGGACGTACTTGGGACATACTTGGGAGATACTTGGGACATACTTGGGACATACTTGGGACATACTTGGGACATACTTGGGACATATTTGGGACATACTTGGGACATACTTTGGACATATATGGGTCATTCTTGGGACATACTTGGGACATATTTGGGACGTACTTGGGACATACTTGGGAGATACTTGGGACATACTTGGGACATATTTGAGACATACTTGAGACAAACTTGGGACTTACTTTGGCCACACTTGGGACATACTTGGGGCATTCTTGGGACATACTTGGCACATACATTGGACATATTTGGGACATACTTGGGACATATTTGGGACAAACTTGGGACATACTTGGGACATACTTGGGACATACTTGGGATATACTTGGGACATATTTGGGACATACTTGGGACATACTTGGGACATACTTGGGACATACTTGGGACATACTTGGGACATACTTGGGACATACTTGGGACATACTTGGGACAAACTTGGGACATACATGGGACATATTTGGGACATACTTGGGACATACTTGGGACTTGGGACATACTTGGGACATACTTGGGACATACTTGGGACATACTTGGGACATACTTGGGACATACTTTGGACATATATGGGTCATTCTTGGGACATACTTGGGACATATTTGGGACATACTTGGGACATACTTGGGAGATACTTGGGACATACTTGGGACATATTTGAGACATACTTGAGACAAACTTGGGACTTACTTTGGCCACACTTGGGACATACTTGGGGCATTCTTGGGACATACTTGGCACATACATGGGACATATTTGGGACATACTTGGGACATATTTGGGACAAACTTGGGACTGACCTGGGACATACATGGGAAATACTTGGGACATATTAGGGACATAATTATGACATACTTGGGACATACTTGGGACATACTTGGGACATACTTGGGACATACTTGGGACATACTTGGGACATACTTGGGACATACTTGGACATATTTGGGACATACTTGGGACATATTTGGGACAAACTTGGGACTGACCTGGGACATACATGGGAAATACTTGGGACATATTAGGGACATAAATATGACATACTTGGGAAATATTTGGGACATACTTGGGACATACTTTGGACATATATGGGTCATTCTTGGGACATACTTGGGACATACTTGGGACATATTTGGGACATACTTGGGACATATTTGGGACATATTTGGGACATACTTGGGACATATTTGGGACATACTTGGGATATATTTGGGTCATACTTGGGACATACTTGGGACATATTTGGGACATTCTTGTGACCTACTTGGGACATATTTGGGACTTACTTGGACTTGGGACACACTTGTAACATACTTGGGACATATTTGGGACATACTTGGGACACACTTAAGACAAACTTCGGACATACTTCGGACATATTTAAGACAAACTTGGGACATACTTGGGCCACACTTGGGACATATTCGGGACATACTTGGGACATACTTTGGACGTATATGGGTCATACTTGGGACATATTTGGGACATACTTGGGACATTCTTGGGACATACTTGGGACATATTTGGGACATACTTGGGATATATTTGGGTCATACTTGGGACATACTTGGGTTATATTTGGGACATTCTTGTGACCTACTTGGGACATATTTGGGACATCTTGGACTTGGGACATACTTGGAGCATACTTGGGAAATACATACTTGGGACATACTTGGGACATATTTGAGACATACTTGAGACAAACTTGGGACATACTTTGGCCATATTTGGGACATACTTGGGACATACTTGGGACAAACTTGGGATATATTTCTGACATACTTGGGAAATATTTGGGACGTACTTGGGACATACTTGGGAGATACTTGGGAAATACTTGGGACATATTTGAGACATTCTTGGGACATATTTGAGACATACTTGAGACAAACTTGGGACATTCTTTGGCCACACTTGGGACATACTTGGGGCATTCTTGGGACATACTTGGCACATACATTGGACATATTTGGGAGAAACTTGGGACATACTTGGAGCATACTTGGGACATATTTGGGCCACACTTGGGACATATATGGGACATACTTGGGACATACCTGGGACATACCTGGAACATACCTGGGACATACCTGGGACATACCTGGGACATATATGGGACAAACTTGGGACATACTTTGGACATACTTGGGACATATTTGGGACCTACTTGGGTGATATTTTGGACATACTTGGGACATATTTGGGACATACTTGGGACATTCTTGGGACATACTTGGGACATACTTGGGAGATATTTGGGACATACTTGGGACATATTTTGGACATAATTGGGACAAACTTGGTGTAGGACATACTTGGGAGATACTTGGGACATACTTGGGACATATTTGGGACATACTTGGGATATATTTGGGAGATACTTGGGACATACTTGGGACATACTTGGAGCATACTTGGGAAATACATATTTGGGACATACTTGGGACATACTTCGAACATACTTGGGACAAACTTGGGACATACTTTGCTCACACTTGGGACATACGTGGGACATACTTGGGACATATTTGGGCCACACTTGAGACATACTTTGGACATACTTCGGACATATTTGAGGCATACTTGGGACAAACTTGGGACATACTTGGGCCACACTTGGGACATACTTGGGACATACTTGGGACATACTTGGGAGATACTTGGGAGATACTTGGGACATACTTGGGAGATATTTGGGACTTTCTTCGGACATATTTTGGACATATTTGGGACAACCTGTAGTGCCCAGCTGGCAAAGTACTTTGAAATCTTTTCATCCAGCCCACTGTGCCTACAGAAAAGAGTTCATTCGTTTGTTGTTGTTGTTGTGAGAGCCTCTCATCTGTCTCAGCCACTCTCTCACGCTCACGAACAGACAAATCATGCTATCTCACCTGCATAGCGTATCAAATGATATGTCTTCTCTCTTCTCGCATTTACCGCATTGAACGTGAAGAGAAGGAATAGGCAAAATAAACGGATCAGGCGATTAAACAGTTAGAAAGAGCTTTTAGAGTTTGCGCAGCGAGACATTTGCATGGACACACAAAAGCGCTTGGCTTGATTTCATTTCAAGAAAAGCCTTTCTGTTGGACAGACGTGATTCTATACACAAACTTACAAGTGCGAATATATTTAGGTTATATAACCTACAAAATTGTCAAACGTGATAAAACGCATCCGAGACCAATTCGTCTGTGTCCAGTGATACTCAGTTTCCAATCCCAGCGTGATTCCTGTGCACAGGTGATATTTATTATTCGTATGTACTGTGCAGGCTAACTGACTCACATTTTGATTACAGTTATACACAGGCTGCAGCCACCGACCCGCCAGTACAGCAGTGCATGCTGTCTGCGCCTCCGCGCTGTCAACTTTCATACCCTTGGCGTGGTCGGTCGGTTTTTACACCCAAAAGTGATCTTACCCAGAATCTGCACGTGCCACACCAGCTGCCTGGGATATCAAGGTTCTAACCTTACACCGACATCTGCATAGACGTAACAACATTCAGACACAGGCGGCATAAGAGTTGCTGATCGTCGCGTCGCTGAGTGCCATACATACAAGTGGATGCAGAGCTAGGAGTTTGTGCCACCTTGACCATGCCCACGCGGTCCTAGAAGCACGTAGCAGCCCCAAAATCAGTGCAAGTCGTACATAACCTCGCAAACAGTGTAGCCTGCATGCATTGCAGTCTCTAAGACTTCTCTCCCCGGCGGAGCACCCTCAGATTTGTGTGTGTACATATTTTTCTTGCAAGCAGTTTAGCTGTTTAGCAGTTCCCATGTGCAAGCAGTTTTCGCCTTGCCAATGAATTACTTTGATATTTTCTTTTCTTAATTTCGAGACATTTCTATGTCTGCTTATCCATATCCTTAGTTTTTAATAATTAGATAATAATTTAAGATTTCTTCTGCTTAAAGTAAAGCAATCCTAGTCTACGTAACGTAAATATTGAAGTTGTGTATCTACAGCATATGCTAAACAATTAGGTGCCGATTGCCCTAATGTATAGAGGTCGTTAGGAACTTTATTTTTGATCCACAGCAACATCAATAGCGAGTCGATGGGCCCAACGAACGCAGCGATGTAATAAGTACGTGTGGCCTTCTGCTTGACCAGTTTATTTTGATTGAATGTATATGAATATGAATACTAGTACATTGTTGGCTGCCTAAGAAATCCTTTTGTTGGCATATGACTTGAATTTTATTTTATTTTCCTTTGCAATCTTAAAACACTTTTGATAAATTTTCTTTGTATTAATATTTCAATTGATCTCGCTTACGAATACGGAGTAATCTACCGTATTTGTAGCAATAAATGAAGTGTAATTTGATTTTGAAATGATTCAGTAGAGATTATTTAACTGGTTCGTCGGTGTCTGATATGAAGCAGCAAGCATGTATTGAAGTGAAGTGATCTGATTTGTGGTCTGAATATGGGGTAGTCGTACAACATTCCTAACACGCTACCAAGGCAGGGAGGGTTTAGAACAGGGTAAAATCAACACCTCTAATTACCCTGATCGTTGATCAGCCATACCGACAGCTTATCTTTATGATTGTGTGGAACATATATTTTGATTTTGATCCTTTTTATTTTACTTGATTTTTGTAGACTACTGTAAAGTGCACTTATTATTGTGCTAGTGTGTAGTATGGTAGGATAAGGAAAAACCCACACCCCATCCGGCGAGCTATAGTCAGAAGAACACAAGAAGTGCACATCCTCCGAAATCCTACTATACACTAGTTAGTGGCGTTATACCATTGGTGTCCCGAAGTGGGACTATGATTATTAAACACGCGACACAATTGGTGTCCCAATGTGTGCCCCAAACTAACAGTACCCACACCCTACAAACCTTGGGACAAACTTTGGACGTATATGGGTCATACTTGGGACATATTTGGGACATAATTGGGACATTCTTGGGACATACATGGGACATATTTGGGCCACACTTGGGACATACTTGGGCCACACTTGGGACATATATGGGACATACTTGGGACATACTTGGGACATACCTGGGACATATATGGGACAAACTTGGGACATACTTCGGACATACTTGGGACATATTTGGGACGTACTTGGAACATACTTGGGTGATATTTGGGACATACTTGGGACATATTTGGGACATACTTGGTACATTCTTGGGACATAATTGGGTTATATTTGGGATATATTTGGGAGATACTTGGCACATACTTGGGACATACTTGGAGCATACTTGGGAAATACATACTTGGGAGATACTTGGGACATATTAGGGACAAAATTATGACATACTTGGGACATATTTGGGACATACTTGGACTTGGGACATACTTGGAACATACTTGGGACATACTTGGGACATATATTGGACATATTTGGGACATACTTGGGACATATTTGGGACAAACTTGGGACTGACCTGGGACATACATGGGAAATACTTGGGACATATTAGGGACATAATTATGACATACTTGGGACATGCTTGGGACATATTTGGGACATACTTCGGACATTCTTGGGACATAATTGGGATATATTTGGGAGATACTTGGCACATACTTGGGACATACTTGGAGCATACTTGGGAAATACATACTTGGGAGATACTTGGGACATACTTCGGACATACTTGGGTCATTCTTGGGACATACTTGGGACATACTTGAGACATATATGGGACATACTTGGGACATACTTCGGACATACTTGGGTCATATTTGGGACGTACTTGGAACATACTTGGGTGATATTTGGGACATACTTGGGACATTTTTGGGACATACTTGGTACATTCTTGGGACATAATTGGGTTATATTTGGGATATATTTGGGAGATACTTGGCACATACTTGGGACATACTTGGAGCATACTTGGGAAATATTTGGGACATACTTGGGACATACTTGGGACATACTTGGGACATACTTGGGTCATATTTGGGACATACTTGGGACATACTTGGAGCACACTTGGGACATACTTCGGACATATTTAAGACAAACTTGGGACATACTTGGGCCACACTTGGGACATATTCGGAACATACTTGGGACATACTTTGGACATATATGGGTCATACTTGGGACATACTTGGGACATATTTGGGACATACTTGGGACATATTTGGGACATACTTGGGACATTCTTGGGACATTATGGGACATATTTGGGATATACTTGGGATATATTTGGGTCATTCTTGGGACATACTTGGGACATACCTGGGACATATATGGGACAAACTTGGGACATACTTCGGACATACTTGGGACATATTTGGGACGTACTTGGAACATACTTGGGTGATATTTGGGACATACTTGGGACATTTTTGGGACATACTTGGGACATATTTGGGACATACTTCGGATATATTTGGGAGATACTTGGGACATACTTGGGACATACTTGGGACATACTTGGAGCATACTTGGGAAATACATACTTGGGACATACTTGGGACATACTTCAAATATACTTGGGACAAACTTGGTACATACTTTGCTCACACTTGGGACATACTTGGGAGATATTTGGAACATACTTGGGACATATTTTGGACATAATTGGGACAAACTTAGTGTAGGACATATTTGAGACATACTTGAGACAAACTTGGGACATTCCTTGGCCACACTTGGGACATACTTGGGACATACTTGGGACATACTTGGGAGATAGTTGGGACATACGTGGGACTTACTTGGGAGATATTTGGGACATACTTGGGACATATTTGGGACAAACTTGGTGTAGGACATACTTGGGACATTCTTGGGACATAATTTGGACATATTTGGGACATACTTGAGATATATTTGGGAGATACTTGGGACATACTTGGGACATACTTGGAGCATACTTGGGAAATACATACTTGGGTCAAACTTGGGACATACTTGGGCCACTCTTGGGACATACTTGGGACATACTTGGGACATACTTGGGAGATACTTGGGACATACTTGGGAGATATTTGGGACTTCTTCGGACATATTTTGGACATATTTGGGACAAACTTGGGACATACTTAGGCCACACTTGGGACATACATGGGACATACTTGGGACATACATGGGACATACTTGGGACATACTTCGGACTTATTTGTGACATTTTTAGGACAAACTTGGGCCACAATTGGGACATACTTGAGACATACTTGGGACATACTTTGGCCACACTTGGGACATACTTGGGGCATTCTTGGGACATACTTGGCACTTACATTGGACATATTTGGGAGAAACTTGGGACATACTTGGGACATACTTGGCACATACATTGGACATATTTGGGAGAAACTTGGGACATACTTGGGACATACTTGGGAGATAGTTGGGACATACGTGGGAGATAGTTGGGACATACGTGGGACATACTTGGGACATACTTGGGACATATTTGAGACATACTTGAGATAAACTTGGGACATTCTTTGGCCACACTTGGGACATACTTGGGGCATTCTTGGGACATACTTGGCACATACATTGGACATATTTGGGAGAAACTTGGGACATACTTGGGACATACTTGGGACATACTTGAGACATACTTGGGACATACTTGGGAGATAGTTGGGACATACGTGGGACATACTTGGGACATACTTGGGACATACTTGGGACATACTTGGGAGTTATTTGGGACATAGTTGGGACATATTTTGGACATAATTGGGACAAACTTGGTGAAGGACATACTTGGGAGATACTTGGGACATACTTGGGACATTTTTGGGACATACTTGGGACATATTAATTTCTTAATTTCAGAGTCGGATGTATGCTCCAATAACGACTTGTCGTCTGCCGTTAATGCACCTACTGTTGTTGTGGATGATGCTCCCACATTTGCTGCTTCTCCCAGTGCAACCTCGGCCAACAGGCTGCGTCCTCCTCGTCCTGATGAGTCTACTGTTGTGCCTCTAGTTGATGAAACTGCTATGGGAAACCGTCCTACATCACAGTCTTCTATGGATCTACAAGCTGGTAGTCAACCAGAAACGGCTGGCAATATTAAGCCCCTGGTGGCCAAACCAAAGGTTTCAACAATTAGGCGTCCTCTTGCTGCTCGAGCTCTACGGAAAACTATCTTTTTGTCTAGGCTTACTTCATCAGCAACAGTGGATGACGTTAAATACCACATTCTATCTAAACTTTCCTATCCCAATCCTAATGACATCTACATCATCAAATGCAATTCAAAGCAGAAGCGTGATATATGTTCTTTTTAAATTCTCGTTCCTGAAGAAATGTTTACTGATGTTATGCAGCCTAATCTTTGGCCTGTACATACCGTAGTATGTGAATTCGAACAAAGAGATAATAATCTTACAGGCAAAAAGTCGCTTGTAGCTACTGTTCTTCCAAAAAACTAAGTTTAAAAATTCATTACCAGAATGTCCGAGGCCTCCTTAGTAAGCTTTCCAAACTCTATACGGATAGTGCAGTGTTTGATGCCAGTCTCATTGCTTTTACTGAAACTTGGCTCAATAATTCGGTCTCTGATAATGAAATTTTTTCCAATAATTATGTTGTTTACAGACGTGACCGCCCTTGTCGTCGTGGAGGTGGGGTCCTTATCGCTGTTCGTTCTGATCTTCCTTCTCAATTAATACATTATCATGCCTCTTCTAGCATTGAATTTTTAGTTGTGAAAGTTTCTCTTCCTGGTTATAACCTTTTGGTGACCTGCTCGTATATACCCCCAGGGTCTGACGCAGATACTTACTTTCAACATCTGTCTGTTATCCGAGATATTTCTTCATCAGTCAGTGAAAACGATCAATTTATAATATTATAAGATTTTAATCTGCCTGCTCTCTCTTGGTCAGCTTGCGATGATTCAGCTGCTTTAGTTTCGTGCACCCAGAATGACTTTGTTGATGGCCTTTTCGAGCTATCATTTAAGCAAGTTAATTCCATCCCTAATCACAACGGCCGATTTCTTGACTTGGTATTTGTATGTGACATGTGTGATGTAACTATTGACCGAACTGCCCCCTTATCAGTTCCAGAAGATCTTCATCACCCAACAATCCAACTTTCGATCAATGTCCTGGGTCCTCCAAAGGTCCCCGCTTCTCCTCGCCGTAGGCGTTGTTTTCAAAAAGCCAATTTTTTAGGTCTAACGGAGTCTTTATCACTTATTGACTGGTCTTGTCCTGATGATTTATTCGATGAGCATGTTCCAGTCTTTACTGTTAACTCTTCTAATAACCCCCCATGGTTTTCTCGTAGATTGACATATCTAAAGAACGTCAGAAACAGACGTTATAAGCGTTTTAAGCGGTCAGGCTTACAAACCGATTTCGCCAAATACTCTATTGCAAAGTCAAATTTTTTCCATCTGAACTCTGAGTGTTATAGAAATTACCTCACACGCTGTGAAGATAACTTTCGATGCAACCCAAAGCTATTTTTTTCTTTTGTTAACTCTAAACGTAAATCCAATTAATTTCCCCCATCCCTTTTTTTAAATAATAGTACAGCATCTGATGACTTGGGCATAGCAAACTTATTTGCCGAGTTCTTTCAGTCTACCTATTCATCTCATAGTTGTATCAGTGACTCTAATTATCCCTATACACTACCTCATTCAGATTCCATAAATAAACCCATAATTCATGAGTCGGACGTTTTAAGGTGTCTTTCAACTGTAAATTATTCCTTTGCTCCAGGCCCCGACATGATTCCCAGTTGTGTCATTAAGAACTGTGCTAGCTCCCTTTCACAGCCCTTAACTAAACTTTTTCGAATGTCGATTGACCAAAGCTTTTTTCCACCCATTTGGAAGGAATCTTTTATCATCCCGCTGCACAAAAAGGGCGATAAGTCGAACATCGGAAACTATCGTGGCATTGCAAAACTCAGTGCTCTCCCAAAACTTTTTGAAAAATTGATCACTGAACAACTGCAGCATCAATGCCGTTCACTCATCTCGCCTTGTCAACACGGATTTATTAAAAGCCGATCTACTACAACAAATCTTCTGGAGTTCACCAATGCAATTAGTCGCGGCTTTCTTAATCAATTTCAGACAGATGTCATCTTCACCGACTTTAGCAAAGCTTTTGACTCGGTCAATCATGGACTTCTTATTCATAAGTTGTCTAGGTTGGGGTTTCCCCCGAATCTATTGATGTGGTTATCTTCCTATCTTTCAAAAAGAAAACAACGAGTCATCTTTAAGGATTTAGCTTCTGAGATAGTATGTGTTACTTCTGGTGTACCGCAAGGTAGTCACTTAGGACCATTACTTTTTGGTTTGTTTATTAATGATCTACCTCAGGTTGTTAAGTCATCTCAAGTCCTTATGTTCGCGGATGATGTTAAGCTGTCTTTGACGCTTTCTTCTCCCGATTCGTATAAATGTCTACAACTTGACCTAAATTATCTTCAATCTTGGTGCAACGTTAATATGCTCTATCTTAATCACGATAAATGCAAGTTCATGTCGTTTTACCGCACTAAACCTGCTTTGAATACATACGCTATTGATCAAAGAGCACTGGACCGTATAACAACAGTTCAGGATCTGGGGGTATTATTTGATCACAAGCTTTGCTTTAATGACCACATCTGTGTCATATCCAACAAAGATAAGAGTTTGCTGGGTTTCATAAAGCGTTGGTCTAAAGAGTTTGAAGATCCATATATAACCAGGCTTCTCTACGTGTCTCTCGTTCGACCATCGCTAGAGTATTGCTCGTGCATCTGGTCCCCTCAATATAACTTCTATCAAGATATACTAGAATCGGTTCAAAAACAGTTTCTTCTCTTTGCACTGGGATACTGGTCGCCGTTTGCCTCCCTATATAGATAGGGTACGACTTCTAAACTTGCCCACTCTAAAAGACCGCAGGACTAGTCAAGGTGTAATTTTTCTGCATAGGCTAATTGTTGGTGATGTAGATTCGTCTCTCCTCCTAAATCTTATGAAGTGGAACGTACCCTGCAGAACAACTCGCCGTTATCGTCCGTTGTCTTTGGAAGTATGCAGATCAAATTACGCTCGTCATGATCCTCTCCGAGTTCTGTGCGATAACTATAACGACCATTACCATATATTGTCGTTTCAATGCTCCCACTACATCAATTCATGCAATCTTTTAGCTTTTTTGTCGGCACCAAATTTGTAAATCTACTTTGCCAGCCAATCGATGTGAGCAGGGGCATATCGTAAAAAAGTTCTCCTTATTTGGTCGGTGCGGTAGATAATTAGATTTATTTACTATTTCATACACACTTTATAACTATTACAAACAAGCAGTCAATTGCTTGTCTTCAAATAAACAAACAAATATTTGGGACATACTTCGGATATATTTGGGAGATACTTGGGACATACATGGGACACACTTGGAGCATACTTGGAAAATACATACTTGGGACATACTTCGAACATACTTGGGACAAACTTGGTACATACTTTGCTCACACTTGGGACATACGTGGGACATACTTGGGACATATTTGGGCCACACTTGAGACATACTTTGGACATACTTCGGACATATTTGAGGCATACTTGGGACAAACTTGCGACATACTTGGGCCACACTTGGGACATACTTGGGACATACTTGGGAGATACTTGGGAGATACTTGGGACATACTTGGGACATATTTGTGACTTTCTTCGGACATATTTTGGACATATTTGGGACAAACTTGGGACATACTTAGGCCACACTTGGGACATACATGGGACAAACTTGGGACATACTTGGGCCACACTTGGGACATATATGGGACATACTTGGGACATACCTGGGACATATATGGGACAAACTTGGGACATACTTCGGACATACTTGGGACATATTTGGGACGTACTTGGAACATACTTGGGTGATATTCGGGACATACTTGGGACATATTTGGGACTTACTTGGTACATTCTTGGGACATAATTGGGACATAATTGGGACATATTTGGGAGATACTTGGCATATACTTGGGACTTACTTGGAGCATACTTGGGAAATACATACTTGGGACATATTTGAGCCACACTTAAGACATACTTGGGACATACTTTGGACATATTTGAGTCATACTTGGGACAAACTTGGGACATACTTGGGCCACACTTGGGACATACTTGGGACATACTTGGGAGATATTTGGGACATACTTGGGACATTCTTGGGACATCATGGGACATATTTGGAACATACTTGGGATATATATGGGTCATACTTGGGACATATTTGGGACTTACTTGGGACATACCTGGGACATTTTTGGGACATACTTGGGACACACTTGGGACATAAATGGGACATACTTGGGACACACTTGGGACAAACTTGGGATATATTTCTGACATACTTGGGAAATATTTGGGACGTACTTGGGACATACTTGGGAGATACTTGGGACATACTTGGAGCATACTTCGGACATATTTGAGACATATTTGCGACAAACTTGGGACATACTTGGGCCAAACTTGGGACATACTTGGGACATACTTGGGATATATTTGGGAGATACTTGGGACATACTTGGGACATACTTGAGACATACTTGGACATACTTCGGACATATTTAAGACATACTTGGGACATACTTGGGCCACACTTGGGACATATTCGGGACATACTTGGGACATACTTGGGACATACTTGGGACATACTTGGGACATACTTGGGACATACTTGGGACATACTTGGGACATACTTGGGACATATTTGGGACATACTTGGGATATACTTGGGACATACTTGGGACATACTTGGGACATATTTGGGACATACTTGGGACATACTTGGGACATACATCTTGGGACATACTTGGGACATACTCTTGGGACATATTTGGGACATACTTGGGACATACTTGGGACATACTTGGGACATACTTGGGACATATATTTCTGACATATTGGGACATACTTGGGACATACTTGGGACATACTTGGGACATACTTGGGACATACTTGGGACATACTTGGGACATACTTGGGACATATTTGGGACATACTTGGGACATACTTGGGACATACTTGGGACATACTTGGGACATACTTGGGACATACTTGGGACATACTTGGGACATACTTGGGACATACTTGGGACATACTTGGGACATACTTGGGACATACATGGGACATACTTGGGACATACTTCGGACATATTTGTGACATACTTAGGACAAACTTGGGCCACAATTGGGACATACTTGAGACATACTTGGGACATACTTTGGACATATATGGGTCATAATTGGGACATACTTGGGACATATTTGGGACATACTTGGGACATATTTGGGACATACTTGGGACATTCTTGGGACATCATGGGACATATTTGGAACATACTTGGGATATATATGGGTCATACTTGGGACATATTTGGGACTTACTTGGGACATACCTGGGACATTTTTGGGACATACTTGGGACACACTTGGGACATAAATGGGACATACTTGGGACACACTTGGGACAAACTTGGGATATATTTCTGACATACTTGGGAAATATTTGGGACGTACTTGGGACATACTTGGGAGATACTTGGGACATACTTGGAGCATTCTTCGGACATATTTGAAACATACTTGCGACAAACTTGGGACATACTTGGGCCAAACTTGGGACATACTTGGGACATACTTGGGACATATTTGGGCCACACTTGAGACATACTTGAGACATACTTCGGACATATTTAAGACAAACTTGGGACATACTTGGGCCACACTTGGGACTTATTCGGGACATACTTGGGACATACTTGGGACATATTTGGGACATACTTGGGACACACTTGGGACAAACTTGGGATAAATTTCTGACATACTTGGGAAATATTTGGGACGTACTTGGGACATACTTGGCAGATACTTGGGACATACTTGGGACATATTTGGGACATACTTGGGACATTCTTGGGACATAGTTGGGACATATTTGGGACATACTTGGGACATATTTGGGAGATACTTGGGACACACTTGGGACAAACTTGGGATATATTTCTGACATACTTGGGACATATTTGGGACATACTTGGGACATACTTGGCACATACTTGGGACATACTTGGGACATATTTGGGACATACTTGGGACATTCTTGGGACATAGTTGGGACATATTTGGGACATACTTGGGACATATTTGGGAGATACTTGGGACACACTTGGGACAAACTTGGGATATATTTCTGACATACTTGGGAAATACTTGGGAAGTACTTGGGACTTACTTGGGAGATATTTGGGACATACTTGGGACATACTTGGGACATAAATGGAAGATACTTGGGACATACTTCGGACATACTTCGGACATATTTAAGACAAACTTGGGACATACTTGGGCCACACTTGGGACATATTCGGGACATACTTTGGACATATATGGGTCCTACTTGGGACATTCTTGGGACATATTTGGGACATACTTGGACTTGGGAAATACTTGGGACATACTTGGGACATACTTGGGACATTCTTGGGACCATAGTGTAATAATATAAAGTGACACCGTCAGCATCTGTTGAGGGTCAGTGTCAAAAAGAAAGGGATAGCAAATGGCTTGCTTTGTTTTGTGTTTGTTAATTTGGGAGCTGTCATTTAGTCAACATTTTTCAGGAAGACTAACTCAAATTTTAAGACTCTTCCCAAATGGTTTTTCTTCCCACGTCTTTTTGGAAACCGTATGAGCTTTACGTTGCTTCGCCCAAACGCAAATTACACAGTTACTTGACATTTGACACTAAAACCAGCAAATAAACAAAAACAAGACACATACATACAAAAACACAGAAAAAATTGTCCCCACCCAACCTGTCACTTCAAGCATTCACAACGAACTGACTCACTGGCCCTACAAACAGCAAGACCGTTCACTCGCTCGGTGTCACCTTATATTATTCCACCATGCTTGGGACATACTTGGGACATATTTGGGACATAAATGGGACATACTTGGGACACACTTGGGATATATTTCTGACATACTTGGGAAATATTTGGGACGTACTTGGGACATACTTGGGAGATACTTGGGACATACTTGGAGCATACTTCGGACATATTTGAGACATAATTGCAACAACCTTGGGACATACTTGGGACATACTTGGGACATACTTGGGACATACTTGGGACATACTTGGGACATACTTGGGACATACTTGGGACATACTTGGGACATATTTGGGACATACTTGGACATACTTGGGACATACTTGGGACATACTTGGGACATACTTGGGATATATTTGGGACATACTTGGGACATACTTGGGACATACTTGGACATACTTGGGACATACTTGGGACATACTTGGGACATACTTGGGACATACTTGGGACATACTTGGGACATACTTGGGACATATTTGGGACATACTTGGGACATACTTGGGACATACATATTGGGACATACTTGGGACATATTTGGGACATACTTGGGACATACTTGGGACATATTTGGGACATACTTGGGACATACTTGGGACATACTTGGGATATACTTGGGACATACTTGGGACATATTTGGGACATACTTGGGACATACTTGGGACATACTTGGGACATACTTGGGACATACTTGGGATATATTTGGGACATACTTGGGACATACTTGGGACATACTTGGGACATACTTGGGACATACTTGGGACATATTTGGGACATACTTGGGACATACTTGGGACATACTTGGGACATACTTGGGACATACTTGGGACATACTTGGGACATATTTGGGACATACTTGGGACATACTTGGGACATACTTGGGACATACTTGGGACATACTTGGGACATACTTGGGACATAATTTGGGACATACTTGGGACATACTTGGGACATACTTGGGACATACTTGGGATATACTTGGGACATACTTGGGACATACTTGGGACATACTTGGGACATACTTGGGACATACTTGGGACATATTTGGGACATACTTGGGACATACTTGGAACATACTTGGGACATACTTGGGACATATTTGGGACATACTTGGGACATACTTGGGACATACTTGGGACATATTTGGGACATACTTGGGACATACTTGGGACATACTTGGGACATACTTGGGACATACTTGGGACATACTTGGGACATACTTGGGACATACTTGGGACATACTTGGGACATACTTGGGACATATTTGGGACATACTTGGGACATACTTGGGACATACTTGGGACATACTTGGGACATACTTGGGACATACTTGGGACATACTTGGGACATACTTGGGACATACTTGGGACATACTTGGGACATACTTGGGACATACTTGGGACATACTTGGGACATACTTGGGACATATTTGGGACATACTTGGGACATACTTGGGACATACTTGGGACATACTTGGGACATACTTGGGACATACTTGGGACATACTTGGGACATACTTGGGACATACTTGGGACATATTTGGGACATACTTGGGACATATTTGGGACATACTTGGGACATACTTGGGACATACTTGGGACATATTTGGGACATACTTGGGACATACTTGGGACATACTTGGGACATACTTGGGACCTACTTGGGACATACTTGGGACATACTTGGGACATACTTGGGACATACTTGGGACATATTTGGGACATACTTGGGACATATTTGGGACATACTTGGGACATACTTGGGACATACTTGGGACATATTTGGGACATACTTGGGACATACTTGGGACATATTTGGGACATACTTGGGACATATTTGCGACATACTTGGGACATACTTGGGACATACTTTGGCCACACTTGGGACATACTTGGGAAATTCTTGGGACATACTTGGGACATACATGGGACATATTTGGGACATACTTGGGACATATTTGGGACAAACTTGGGACAGACCTGAGACATACATGGGAAATACTTGGGGCATATAAGGGACATAGTTACGACATACTTGGGACATATTTGGGACATACTTGGGACATACTTGGGACATATTTGGGACATACTTCGGACATATTTGAGACATACTTGAGACAAACTTGGGACATACTTTGGCCACACTTGAGACATACTTGGGGCATTCTTGGGACATACTTGACACATACATGGGACATAGTTTAGACATACTTGGGACAAACTTGGGACATACTTGGACCACACTTGGGTCATATATGGGACAGACTTGGGACATACCTGGGACATATATGGGACATACTTGGGACATACTTTGGACATATTTGGGACGCACTTGGAACATATTTGGGTGATATTTGGGACCTACTTGGGACATATTTAGGACATACTTGGGACATATTTGGGACATATTTGGGATATACTTGGGACATACTTGGGACATACTTGGGACATACTTGGGACATACTTGGGACATACTTGGGACATACTTGGGACATACTTGGGACATACTTGGGACATACTTGGGAGATACTTGGGACATACTTGGGACATACTTGGGAGATATTTGGGATATACTTCGGACATATTTTTGACATAATTGGGACAAACTTGGTGTAGGACATACTTGGGAAATACTTGGGACATATTTGGGACATTTTTGGGACATACTTGGGACATATTTGGGACATACTTGGGATATATTTGGGAGATACTTGGGACATACTTGGGACATACTTGGAGCATACTTGGAGCATACTTGGAAATACATACTTGGGACATACTTCGAAAATACTTGGGACAAACTTGGGACATACTTTGCTCACACTTGGGACATACGTGGGACATACTTGGGACATATTTAGGCCACACTTGAGAAATACTTGGGACATACTTCGGACATATTTGAGGCATACTTGGGACATTCTTGGGACATACTTGGGACATTCTTGGGACATACTTGGGACATACTTGGACATATTCTTGGGAGATACTCTCTTGGGAAATACTTGGAAAATACTTGGGACATAGGACATACTTGGGACATACTTAGGACATACTTGGGACATACTTTGGAAACATAATACTTGGGTTCATGCCTTCTCTTATGTGAAGGTCCAGTAGCTTCTCATTGTTTTGAGCAGGAATGATGTGAGGCTGATGGGCCTGTAGTCTTTGGTTGCACGTGACTGCATTTCCCCTGCTTTGGGCAGGAATACAACGCGTGCTGTCCTCCAGGCCACAGGTACATAGCTCCACCTCATGCATGCTATAAAAATGGATCGTAGCCATGGGACGATTGGGCATTTGATCGTTTTTAGCATGGCTGGGAATATTCCATCTAGCCCTGGGGGATTTATAACTCGCGAACGAGTCGATCGCCCATCGGATCTTTTCTGGAGTGATGATATTGTCTGGGATGCTGACTTGTTGCGTGTGTAGGTCTTGAGGCGTATCTGCCTCAGTGACTGGAGTGCAGCCTGGAAAGTGCGCATCAAGTAGAGCACATGTCGCTTCCCTGCTGCTTTCTGTCCAGTGTCCGTCGTTCGTTTTTAGCTGACTCTGCATGGGTGGCTGCTTTGAAAGCAGTTTCCTGAGTCTAGCTGTTTCGGAGACCTTCTCTATGCTGGAGCAGAAGTTTCTCCAAGAGTTCTGTTTTGCCTTCCGTACTTCTTTTTGAAGACGCGAAGTCTAATCTTGTATTCCTCCCAGATTATTTGCTCATCCGCTTGTTTGGCGAGTTTGAAGCATTCTTGCACGTCCTTCCTCTGCTCTTTCAGCGCTGGGGTCCACCAGGGGGTCTGGTTCTCCTTTTGCTAACTGTGAGTTTGCAGGAGGTTTTGTATGCTTCGGTTAGGTTGGCTGTGAGCGTCTCCACGGACCTCTCAATGTCGCCTACCGAGCAGATACTCGTTGGCTTTGGTAGTTTTGATTCTACCGTTCTAAGGTACTTCACCCAGTCTGTGTTCCGGGGGTTCCTATAGGCGTTTCTGGTTTGGTTGTGGTTGAACTCGATCTTAAATTGGATGTACTTGTGGTCTGAGAAGGAGTTTCTATCAAGGACTCTCCATTCTGATGCCTGTGTACTATTCCCTAAGGTCAGAGTTAGGTCTAGGACATTGGCCGATGTTGGTCCCACATATGTGGGCACATCTCCAACGTTTTCTATTTTAAGGTTAGTTTGTAGGATGAAGCTTAAGAGTGACTCACCTCTGTCCCAATTGATGTCTGGACTACCCCACACGGTGATGTGCGTTGGCGTCCGTTCCGACGACGAGTGGTTGTTTTCTGCTCGCCTCAGCCGTTAGTGTTCGAGCTCGGGCGGTGGCGACTCCGTTCGTGTGCCATGTAGCAGGATGCCAATAGTATTGGCTCATCATCGGACCTTCCAAGTATGTCCCAAGTATGTCCCAAATATGTCCCAAGTATGTCTCTAGTATGTCCCAAGTATGTCCCAAGTATGTCCCAAGTATGTCCCTAGTATGTCCCAAGTATGTCCCACTTATGTCCCAAGAATGTCCCAAGTATGTCCCATGTATGTCCCAAATATGTTCCAAGTATACCCAAGTATGTCCCAAGTATGTCCCTAGTATGTCCCAAGTATGTCCCAAGTATGTCCCAAGTATGTCCCAAATATGTCCCAAGTATGTCTCTAGTATGTCCCAAGTATGTCCCAAGTATGTCCCAAGTATGTCCCTAGTATGTCCCAAGTATGTCCCACTCATGTCCCACTCATGTCCCAGGTATGTCCCATGTATGTCCCAAATATGTCACAAGTATGTCCCACTTATGTCCCAAGTATGTCTATAGTATGTCCCAAGAATGTCCCAAGTATGTCCCAAGTATACCCAAGTATGTCCCAAGTATGTTCCAAGTATGTCCCTAGTATGTCCCAAGTATGTCCCAAGTATGTCCCTAGTATGTCCCAAGTATGTCCCATGTATGTCCCTAGTATGTCCCAAGTATGTCCCAAGTATGTCCCAAGTATGTCCCAAGTATGTCCCAAGTATGTCCCAAGTATGTCCCAAGTATGTCCCAAGTATGTCCCAAGTATGTCCCAAGTATGTCCCAAGTATGTCCCAAGTATGTCCCAAGTATGTCCCACTATGTCCCAAGTATGTCCCAAGTATGTCCCATGTATGTCCCAAGTATGTTCCAAGTATGTCCCAAGTATGTCCCAAGTATGTCTCTAGTAAGTATGTCCCAAGTATGTCCCAAGTATGTCCCAAGTATGTTCCAAGTATGTCCCAAGTATGTCCCAAGTATGTCCCAAGTATGTCCCAAGTATGTCCCAAGTATGTCCCAAGTATGTCCCAAGTATGTCCCAAGTATGTTCCAAGTATGTCCCAAATATGTCCCAAGTATGTCCCAAGTATGTCCCAAGTATGTCCAAGTATGTCCCAAGTATGTTCCAAGTATGTCCCAAGTATGTCCCAAATATGTCCCAAGTATGTCCCAAGTATGTCCCAAGTATGTTCCAAGTATGTCCCAAGTATGTCCCAAGTATGTCCCAAGTATGTCCCAAGTATGTCCCAAGTATGTCCCAAGTATGTCCCAAGTATGTCCCAAGTATGTCCCAAGTATGTCCCAAGTATGTCCCAAGTATGTCCCAAGTATGTCCCAAGTATGTCCCAAGTATGTCCCAAGTATGTCCCAAATATGTTCCAAGTATGTCCCAAGTATGTCCCAAGTATGTCCCAAGTATGTCCCAAGTATGTTCCAAGTATGTCCCAAGTATGTTCCAAGTATGTCCCAAGTATGTCCCAAGTATGTCCCAAATATGTCCCAAGTATGTCCCAAGTATGTCCCAAGTATGTCCCAAGTATGTTCCAAGTATGTCCCAAGTATGTCCCAAGTATGTCCCAAGTATGTCCCAAGTATGTCCCAAATATGTCCCAAGTATGTCCCAAAGTATGTCCCAAGTATGTCCCAAGTATGTCCCAAGTATGTCCCAAGTATGTCCCAAGTATGTCCCAAGTATGTTCCAAGTATGTCCCAAGTATGTCCCAAGTATGTCCCAAGTATGTCCCAAGTATGTCCCAAGTATGTCCCAAGTATGTCCCAAGTATGTCCCAAGTATGTCCCAAGTATGTCCCAAGTATGTCCCAAGTATGTCCCAAGTATGTCCCAAGTATGTCCCAAGTATGTTCCAAGTATGTCCCAAATATGTCCAAAGTATGTCCCAAGTATGTCCCAAGTATGTCCCAAGTATGTTCCAAGTATGTCCCAAGTATGTCCCAAGTATGTCCCAAGTATGTCCCAAGTATGTCCCAAATATGTCCCAAAGTATGTCCAAGTATGTTCCAAGTATGTCCCAAGTATGTCCCAAGTATGTCCCAAGTATGTCCCAAGTATGTCCCAAGTATGTCCCAAGTATGTCCCAAGTATGTTCCAAGTATGTCCCAAGTATGTCCCAAGTATGTCCCAAGTATGTCCCAAGTATGTCCCAAGTATGTTCCAAGTATGTCCCAAGTATGTCCCAAGTATGTCCCAAGTATGTCCCAAGTATGTCCCAAGTATGTCCCAAGTATGTCCCAAGTATGTCCCAAGTATGTCCCAAATATGTCCCAAGTATGTCCCAAGTATGTCCCAAGTATGTTCCAAAGTATGTCCCAAGTATGTCCCAAGTATGTCCCAAGTATGTCCCAAGTATGTCCCAAGTATGTCCCAAGTATGTTCCAAGTATGTCCCAAGTATGTTCCAAGTATGTCCCAAGTATGTCCCAAATGTCCCAAGTATGTCCCAAGTATGTCCCAAGTATGTCCCAAGTATGTCCCAAGTATGTCCCAAGTATGTCCCAAATATGTCCCAAGTATGTCCCAAGTATGTCCCAAGTATGTCCCAAGTATGTCCCAAGTATGTCCCAAGTATGTCCCAAATATGTCCCAAGTATGTCCCAAGTATGTCCCAAGTATGTCCCAAGTATGTCCCAAGTATGTCCCAAGTATGTCCCAAGTATGTCCCAAATATGTCCCAAGTATGTCCCAAGTATGTCCCAAGTATGTCCCAATATGTCCCAAGTATGTCCCAAGTATGTCCCAAGTATGTCCCAAGTATGTCCCAAGTATGTCCCAAATATGTCCCAAGTATGTCCCAAAAGTATGTCCCAAGTATGTCCCAAGTATGTCCCAAGTATGTTCCAAGTATGTCCCAAGTATGTCCCAAGTATGTCCCAAATATGTCCCAAGTATGTCCCAAATATGTCCCAAGTATGTCCCAAGTATGTCCCAAGTATGTCCCAAGTATGTCCCAAATATGTCCCAAGTATGTCCCAAGTATGTCCCAAGTATGTCCCAAGTATGTCCCAAGTATGTCCCAAATATGTCCCAAGTATGTCCCAAGTATGTCCCAAGTATGTCCCAAGTATGTCCCAAGTATGTCCCAAGTATGTTCCAAGTATGTCCCAAATATGTCCCAAGTATGTCCCAAGTATGTCCCAAGTATGTCCCAAGTATGTCCCAAATATGTCCCAAGTATGTCCCAAGTATGTCCCAAGTATGTCCCAAGTATGTCCCAAATATGTCCCTAAGTATGTCCCAAGTATGTCCCAAGTATGTCCCAAGTATGTCCCAAATATATGTCCCAAGTATGTCCCAAGTATGTCCCAAGTATGTCCCAAGTATGTCCCAAGTATGTCCCAAGTATGTCCCAAGTATGTCCCAAGTATGTCCCAAGTATGTCCCAAGTATGTCCCAAGTATGTCCCAAGTATGTCCCAAGTATGTCCCAAATATATCCCAAGTATGTCCCAAATATGTTCCAAGTATGTCCCAAGTATGTCCCAAGTATGTCCCAAGTATGTCCCAAGTATGTCCCAAGTATGTCCCAAGTATGTCCCAAGTATGTCCCAAGTATGTCCCAAGTATGTCCCAAGTATGTCCCAAGTATGTCCCAAGTATGTCCCAAGTATGTCCCAAGTATGTCCCAAATATGTTCCAAGTATGTCCCAAGTATGTCCCAAATGTCCCAAGTATGTCCCAAGTATGTCCCAAGTATGTCCCAAGTATGTCCCAAATATGTCCCAAATATGTCCCAAGTATGTCCCAAGTATGTCCCAAGTATGTCCCAAGTATGTCCCAAGTATGTCCCAAGTATGTCCCAAGTATGTTCCAAGTATGTCCTAAGTATGTCCCAAGTATGTTCCAAGTATGTCCCAAGTATGTCCCAAGTATGTCCCAAGTATGTCCCAAGTATGTCCCAAGTATGTTCCAAGTATGTCCAAGTATGTTCCAAGTATGTCCATTGTCCCAAATATGTCCCAAGTATGTCCCAAAGTATGTCCCAAGTATGTCCCAAGTATCCCAAGTATGTCCCAAGTATGTCCCAAGTATGTCCCAAGTATGTCCCAAGTATGTCCCAAGTATGTCCCAAATATTGGAGTATGTCCAAGTATGTCCCAAATATGTCCCAAGTATGTCCCAAGGTATGTCCCAAGTATGTCCCAGTATGTCCCAAGTATGTCCCAAGTATGTCCCAAGTATGTCCCAAGTATGTCCCAAGTATGTCCCAAAGTATGTCCCAAGTATGTCCCAAGTATGTCCAAAGTATGTCCCAAGTATGTCCCAAGTATGTTCCAAGTATGTCCCAAGTATGTCCCAAGTATGTCCCAAGTATGTCCCAAGTATGTCCCAAGTATGTCCCAAGTATGTTCCAAGTATGTCCCAAGTATGTCCCAAGTATGTCCAAAGTATGTCCCAAGTATGTCCCAAGTATGTTCCAAGTATGTCCCAAGTATGTTCCAAGTATGTCCCAAGTATGTCCCAAGTATGTCCCAAATATGTCCCAAGTATGTTCCAAATATGTCCCAAGTATGTCCCAAGTATGTCCCAAGTATGTCCCAAGTATGTCCCAAATATGTCCCAAAGTATGTCCCAAGTATGTCCCAAATATGTCCCAAATATGTCCCAAGTATGTCCCAAATATGTCCCAAGTATGTCCCAAGTATGTCCCAAATATGTCCCAAGTATGTCCCAAGTATGTCCCAAGTATGTCCCAAGTATGTCCCAAGTATGTCCCAAGTATGTCCCAAGTATGTCTCAAGTATGTCCCAAGTATGTCCCAAGTATGTCCCAAGTATGTCCCAAGTATGTCCCAAATATGTCCCAAGTATGTCCCAAGTATGTCCCAAATATGTCCCAAGTATGTCCCAAGTATGTCCCAAATATGTCCCAAATATGTCCCAAGTATGTCCCAATATGTCCCAAGTATGTCCCAAGTATGTCCCAAGTATGTCCCAAATATGTCCCAAGTATGTCCCAAGTATGTCCCAAGTATGTCCCAAATATGTCCCAAATATGTCCCAAGTATGTCCCAAATATGTCCCAAGTATGTCCCAAGTATGTCCCAAATATGTCCCAAGTATGTCCCAAGTATGTCCCAAGTATGTCCCAAGTATGTCCCAAGTATGTCCCAAGTATGTCCCAAGTATGTTCCAAGTATGTCCCAAGTATGTCCCAAGTAAGTATGTCCCAAGTATGTCCCAAGTATGTCCCAAGTATGTCCCAAGTATGTCCCAAATATGTCCCAAGTATGTCCCAAGTATGTCCCAAGTATGTCCCAAGTATGTCCCAAGTATGTCCCAAGTATGTCCCAAATATATGTCCCAAGTATGTCCCAAGTATGTCCCAAGTATGTCCCAAATGTCCCAAATATGTCCCAAGTATGTCCCAAGTATGTCCCAAATATGTCCCAAGTATGTCCCAAATATGTCCCAAGTATGTCCCAAGTATGTCCCAAGTATGTCCCAAGTATGTCCCAAGTATGTCCCAAGTATGTCCCAAATATGTCCCAAGTATGTCCCAAGTATGTCCCAAGTATGTCCCAAGTATGTCCCAAGTATGTCCCAAATATGTCCCAAGTATGTCCCAAGTATGTCCCAAGTATGTAAGTATGTCCCAAGTATGTCCCAAGTATGTCCCAAGTATGTCCCAAAGTATGTCCCAAATATGTTCCAAGTATGTCCCAAGTATGTCCCAAATATGTCCCAAGTATGTCCCAAGTATGTCCCAAGTATGTCCCAAATATGTCCCAAGTATGTCCCAAGTATGTCCCAAGTATGTCCCAAATATGTCACAAGTATGTCCCAAGTATGTCCCAAGTATGTCCCAAGTATGTCCCAAGTATGTCCCAAGTATGTCCCAAAGTATGTCCCAAGTATGTCCCAAATATGTCCCAAGTATGTCCCAAGTATGTCCCAAATATGTCCCAAGTATGTCCCAAGTATGTCCCAAGTATGTCCCAAGTATGTCCAAAGTATGTCCCAAATATGTCCAAAGTATGTTCCAAATATGTCCCAAGTATGTCCCAAATATGTCCCAAGTATGTCCCAAATATGTCCCAAATATTCCAAGTATGTCCCAAGTATGTCCCAAGTATGTCCCAAGTATGTCTAAATATCCAAATATGTCCCAAGTATGTCCCAAGTATGTCCCAATATGTTCCAAAATATGTCCAAAGTATGTCCCAAGTATGTCCCAATATGTCTAAGTATGTCCCAAGTATGTCCCAAGTATGTCCCAAGTATGTCCCAAGTATGTCCCAAGTATGTTCCAAGTATGTCCCAAGTATGTCTAAATATGTCCCAAATATGTCCCAAATATGTCCAAAGTATGTCCCAAGTATGTCCCAAGTATGTCCCAAGTATGTCCCAAATATGTCCCAAGTATGTCCCAAATATGTCCCAAGTATGTCCCAAGTATGTCCCAAGTATGTCCCAAATATGTCCCAAGTATGTCCCAAGTATGTCCCAAGTATGTCCCAAGTTATGTCCCAAGTATGTCCCAAGTATGTCCCAAGTATGTCCCAAGTATGTCCAAATATGTCCCAAGTATGTCCCAAGTATGTCCCAAGTATGTCCCAAGTATGTCCCAAGTATGTCCCAAGTATGTCCCAAATATGTCCCAAGTATGTCCCAAGTATGTCCCAAGTATGTCCCAAGTATGTCCCAAATATGTCCCAAGTATGTCCCAAGTATGTCCCAAGTATGTCCCAAATATGTCCCAAGTATGTCCCAAGTATGTCCCAAGTATGTCCCAAGTATGTTCAAATATGTCCCAAGTATGTCCCAAGTATGTCCCAATATGTCCCAAATATGTCCAAAGTATGTCCCAAGTATGTCCCAAGTATGTCCCAAATATGTCCCAAGTATGTCCCAAATATGTCCCAAGTATGTCCCAAGTATGTCCCAAGTATGTCCCAAATATGTCCCAAGTATGTCCCAAGTATGTCCCAAGTATGTCCCAAGTATGTCCCAAATATGTCCCAAGTATGTCCCAAGTATGTCCCAAGTATGTCCCAAGTATGTCCCAAGTATGTCCCAAGTATGTCCCAAGTATGTCCCAAATATGTCCCAAGTATGTCCCAAATATGTCTAAAGTATGTCCAAATATGTCCCAAGTATGTCCCAAATATGTCCCAAATGTCCAATGTCCCAAGTATGTCCCAAGTATGTCTAAGTATGTCCTAAATATGTCCCAAGTATGTCCCAAGTATGTCCCAAGTATGTCCCAAGTATGTCCCAAGTATGTCCCAAGTATGTCCCAAGTATGTCCCAAATATGTTCCAAGTATGTCCCAAGTATGTCCCAAGTATGTCCCAAGTATGTCCCAAATATGTCCCAAGTATGTCCCAAGTATGTCCCAAGTATGTCCCAAATATGTCCCAAGTATGTCCCAAGTATGTCCCATGTATGTCCCAAGTATGTCCCAAGTATGTCCCAAGTATGTCCCAAGTATGTCCAAAGTATGTCCCAAATATGTCCCAAGTATGTCCCAAGTATGTCCCAAGTATGTCCCAAGTATGTCCAAAGTATGTCCCAAGTATGTCCCAAATATGTCCAAGTATGTCCCAAGTATGTCCCAAGTATGTCCCAAGTATGTCCCAAGTATGTCCCAAGTATGTCCCAAGTATGTCCCAAGTATGTCCCAAGTATGTCCCAAGTATGTCCCAAGTATGTCCCAAGTATGTCCCAAGTATGTCCAAAGTATGTCCCAAATATGTCCCAAGTATGTCCCAAATATGTCCCAAGTATGTCCCAAGTATGTCCCAAGTATGTCCCAAGTATGTCCCAAATATGTCCCATATATGTCCCAAAGTATGTCCCAAGTATGTTCCAAATATGTCCCAAGTATGTCCCAAATATGTCCAAGTATGTCCCAAATATGTCCCAAGTATGTCCCAAGTATGTCCCAAGTATGTCCCAAATATGTCCCAAGTATGTCCCAAGTATGTCCCAAGTATGTCCCAAGTATGTCCCAAGTATGTCCCAAGTATGTCCCAAGTATGTCCCAAAGTATGTCCCAAGTATGTCCCAAGTATGTCCCAAGTATGTCCCAAGTATGTCCCAAGTATGTCCAAATATGTCCCAAATATGTTCCAAGTATGTCCCAAATATGTCCCAAGTATGTCCCAAGTATGTCCCAAGTATGTCCCAAATATGTCCCAAGTATGTCCCAAGTATGTCCCAAATATGTCCCAAATATCCAATATGTCCCAAGTATGTCCCAAATATGTCCCAAGTATGTCCCAAATATGTCCCAAGTATGTCCCAAGTATGTCCAAACAAATATGTCCCAAGTATGTCCCAAGTATGTCCCAAGTATGTCCTAAGTATGTCCCAATATGTCCCAAGTATGTCCCAAGTATGTCCCAAGTATGTCCCAAGTATGTCCCAAATATATGTCCCAAGTATGTCCCAAGTATGTCCCAAGTATGTCCCAAGTATGTCTCAAATATGTCCCAAGTATGTCCCAAATATGTCCCAAGTATGTCCCAAGTATGTCCCAAGTATGTCCCAATATGTCAAAGTATGTCCCAAGTATGTCCCAAGTATGTCCCAAATATGTCCCAAGTATGTCCCAAGTATGTCCCAAGTATGTCCAAATATGTCCAAGTATGTCCCAAGTATGTCCCAAGTATGTCCCAAGTATGTCCCAAATCAAATATGTCCCAAGTATGTCCCAAGTATGTCCCAAGTATGTCCCAAGTATGTCCCAAGTATGTCCCAAGTATGTCCCAAGTATGTCCCAAGTATGTCCCAAGTATGTCCCAAATATGTCCCAAGTATGTCCCAAGTATGTCCCAAGTATGTCCCAAAGTATGTCCCAAGTATGTCCCAAATATGTCCCAAGTATGTCCAAATGTCCCAAGTATGTCCCAAGTATGTCCCATATGTCCCAATATGTCAAATGTCCCAAGTATGTCCCAAGTATGTCCCAAGTATGTCCCAAGTATGTCCAAGTATGTCCCAAGTATGTCCCAAGTATGTCCCAAATATGTCCCAATATGTCCCAAGTATGTCCCAAGTATGTCCCAAATATATGTCCCAAGTATGTCCAAATATGTCCCAAGTATGTCCCAAGTATGTCCCAAGTATGTTCCAAGTATGTCCCAAGTATGTCCCAAGTATGTCAAATATGTCCCAAGTATGTCCCAAATATGTCTCAAATATGTCCCAAGTATGTCCCAAGTATGTCCCAAAGTATGTCCCAAGTATGTCCCAAGTATGTCCCAAGTATGTCCCAAGTATGTCCCAAGTATGTCCCAAAGTATGTCCCAAGTATGTCCCAAGTATGTCCCAAGTATGTCCCAAATATGTCCCAAATAGTATGTCCCAAGTATGTCCCAAGTATGTCCCAAATATGTCCCAAGTATGTCCCAAGTATGTCCTAAGTATGTCCCAAGTATGTCCCAAATATGTCCCAAAGTATGTCCCAAGTATGTCCCAAGTATGTCCCAAGTATGTCCCAAGTATGTCCCAAATATGTCCAAGTATGTAAGTATGTCCAAATATGTCCCAAGTATGTCCCAAGTATGTCCCAAGTATGTCCCAAGTATGTCCCAAGTATGTCCCAAGTATGTCCCAAGTATGTCCCAAGTATGTCCCAAGTATGTCCCAAGTATGTCCCAAGTATGTCCCAAGTATGTCCCAAGTATGTCCCAAGTATGTCCCAAGTATGTCCAAATATGTCCCAAATATGTCCCAAGTATGTCCCAAGTATGTCCCAAGTATGTCCCAAATATGTCCCAAATATGTCCCAAGTATGTCCCAAGTATGTCCCAAATATGTCCCAAGTATGTCCCAAGTATGTCCAAAATATGTCCCAAGTATGTCCCAAGTATGTCCCAAATATGTCCCAAATATGTCCCAAGTATGTCCCAAGTATGTCCCAAAGTATGTCCCAAGTATGTCCCAAGTATGTCCCAAGTTGTCCAAATATGTCCCAAGTATGTCCATGTATGTCCCAAGTATGTCCCAAATATGTCCCAAGTATGTCCCAAAATATGTCCCAAGTATGTCCCAAATATGTCCAAGTATGTCCCAAGTATGTCCCAAGTATGTCCCAAGTATGTCCCAAGTATGTCCCAAGTATGTCCCAAATATGTCCCAAGTATGTCCCAGTATGTCAATATGTCCCAAATGTCCCAAGAGTATGTCCCAAGTATGTCCCAAGTATGTTCCAAATCAAGTATGTCCCAAGTATGTCCCAAAGTATGTCCCAAGTATGTCCCAAGTATGTCCCAAATATGTCCCAAATATGTCCCAAGTATGTCCCAAAATATGTCCCAAGTATGTCCCAAGTATGTCCCAAGTATGTCCCAAATTATGTCCCAAGTATGTCCCAAGTATGTCCCAAGTATGTCCCAAGTATGTCCCAAGTATGTCCCAAGTATGTCCCAAGTATGTCCCAAGTATGTCCCAAATATGTCCCAAGTATGTCCCAATATGTATGTCCCAAGTATGTCCCAATAGTATGTCCCAAGTATGTCCCAAGTATGTCCAATATGTCCCAAGTATGTCCCAAGATATGTCCCAAATATGTCCCAAGTATGTCCCAAGTATGTCCAAGTATGTCCCAAGTATGTCCCAAGTATAAAGTATGTCCCAAGTATGTCCAAGAGTATGTCCCAAGTATGTTCCAAGTATGTCCCAAGTATGTCCCAAGTATGTCCCAAGTATGTCCCAAGTATGTCCCAAATATGTCCCAAGTATGTCGTATGTCCCAAATATGTCCCAAGTATGTCCCAAGTATGTCCCAAATATGTCCCAAATATGTCCCAAATATGTCCCAAGTATGTCCCAAGTATGTCCCAAGTATGTCCCAAGTATGTCCCAAGTATGTCCCAATATGTCCCAAGTATGTCCCAAGTATGTCCCAAGTATGTCCCAAGTATGTCCCAAGTATGTCCAAGTATGTCCCAAATATGTCCCAATATGTCCCAAGTATGTCCCAAGTATGTCCCAAGTATGTCCCAAAGTATGTCCCAAAGTATGTCCCAAGTATGTCCCAAGTATGTCCCAAGTATGTCCCAATATGTTAAAATATGTCCCAAGTATGTCCCAAGTATGTCCCAAGTATGTCCCAAAGTATGTCCCAAGTATGTTCAAATATGTCCCAAGTATGTCCCAAGTATGTCCCAAGTATGTCCCAAATATGTCCCAAGTATGTCCCAAGTATGTCCCAAAGTATGTCCCAAGTATGTCCCAAGTATGTCCCAAGTATGTCCCAAGTATGTCCCAAGTATGTCCCAAATATGTCCCAAGTATGTCCCAAATATGTCCCAAATGTATGTCCCAAGTATGTCCCAAGTATGTCCCAAGTATGTCCCAAGTATGTCCCAAGTATGTCCCAAGTATGTCCCAAATATGTCCCAAGTATGTCCCAAGTATGTCCCAAGTATGTCCCAAGTATGTCCCAAGTATGTCCCAAGTATGTCCCAAGTATGTCCCAAATATGTCCCAAGTATGTCCCAAGTATGTCCCAAGTATGTCCCAAGTATGTCCCAAGTATGTCCCAAGTATGTCCCAAGTATGTCCCAAGTATGTCCCAAGTATGTCCCAATATGTCCCAAGTATGTCCCAAGTATGTCCCAAGTATGTCCCAAGTATGTCCCAAGTATGTCCCAAGTATGTCCCAAGTATGTCCCAAGTATGTCCCAAGTATGTCCCAAGTATGTCCCAAGTATGTCCCAAGTATGTCCCAAGTATGTCCCAAGTATGTCCCAAATATGTCCAAATGTCCCAAGTATGTCCCAAGTATGTCCCAAATAATGTCCCAAGTATGTCCCAAGTATGTCCCAAGTATGTCCCAAGTATGTCCCAAATATGTCCCAAGTATGTCCCAAGTATGTTCCAAGTATGTCCCAATATGTCCCAATATGTCCCAAGATGTCCCAAGTATGTCCCAAGTATGTCCCAAGTATGTTCAAGTATGTCCCAAGTATGTCCCAAGATATGTCCCAAGTATGTCCCAAATATGTCCCAAGTATGTCCCAAATGTGTCCCAAGTATGTCCCAAAGTATGTCCCAAGTATGTCCCAAGTATGTCCCAAGTATGTCCCAAGTATGTCCCAAGTATGTCCCAAGTATGTCCCAAGTATGTCCCAAGTATGTCCCAAGTAAATGTCCCAAGTATGTCCCAAGTATGTCCAAAGTATGTCCAAGTGTCCCAAATATGTCCCAAGTATGTCCCAAGTATGTCCCAAGTATGTCCCAAGTATGTCCCAGTATGTCCCAAGTATGTCCCAAGTATGTCCCAAGTATGTCCCAAAGTATGTCCCAAGTATGTCCCAAGTATGTCCCAAGTATGTCCCAAGTATGTCCCAAGTATGTCCCAAGTATGTCCCAAGTATGTCCCAAGTATGTCCCAAATATGTATGTCCCAAGTATGTCCCAAATATGTCCCAAGTATGTCCCAAGTATGTCCCAAATTATGTCCCAAGTATGTCCCAAGTATGTCCCAATATATGTCAAAGTATGTCCCAAGTATGTCCCAAGTATGTCCCAAGTATGTCCCAAATATGTCCCAAGTATGTCCCAAGTATGTCCCAAGTATGTCCCAAATATGTCCCAAGTATGTCCCAAGTATGTCCCAAGTATGTCCCAAGTATGTCCCAAAGTATGTCCCAAGTATGTCCCAAGTATGTCCCAAGTATGTCCCAAGTATGTCCCAAGTATGTCCCAAATATGTCCCAAGTATGTCCCAAGTATGTCCCAAATATGTCCAATGTCCCAAGTATGTCCCAAGTATGTCCCAAGTATGTCCCAAATATGTCCCAAGTATGTCCCAAAGTATGTCCCAAGTATGTCCCAAGTATGTCCCAAGTATGTCCCAAATATGTCCCAAGTATGTCCCAAGTATGTCCCAAGTATGTCCAAGTATGTCCCAAGTATGTCCCAAGTATGTCCCAAGTATGTCCCAAGTATGTCCCAAATATGTCCCAAGTATGTCCCAAGTATGTCCCAAGTATGTCCCAAATATGTCCCAAGTATGTCCCAAGTATGTCCCAAGTATGTCCCAAAGTATGTCCCAAGTATGTCCCAAGTATGTCCCAAGTATGTCCCAAGTATGTCCCAAATATGTCCCAAGTATGTCTCAAATATGTCCCAAGTATGTCCCAAGTATGTCCCAAGTATATGTCCAAGTATGTCCCAAGTATGTCCCAAGTATGTCCCAAGTATGTCCCAAGTATGTCCCAAGTATGTCCCAAGTATGTCCCAAATATGTCCCAAGTATGTTCCAAATATGTCCCAAGTATGTCCCAAGTATGTCCCAAATATGTCCCAAGTATGTCCCAAGTATGTCCCAAATATGTCCCAAGTATGTCCCAAGTATGTCCCAAATGTATGTCCCAAGTATGTCCCAAATATGTCCCAAGTATGTCCCAAGTATGTCCCAAGTAATGTCCCAAGTATGTCCCAAGTATGTCCCAAGTATGTCCCAAATTATGTCCCAAGTATGTCCCAAGTATGTCCCAAGTATGTCCCAAGTATGTCCCAAGTATGTCCAAGTATGTCCCAAGTATGTCCCAAGTATGTCCCAAGTATGTCCCAAGTATGTCCCAAGTATGTCCCAAGTATGTCCCAAGTATGTCCCAAGTATGTCCCAAGTATGTCCCAAGTATGTCCCAAGTATGTCCCAAGTATGTCCCAAGTATGTCCCAAGTATGTCCTTGTATGTCCCAAGTATGTCCCAAGTATGTCCCAAGTATGTCCCAAATATGTCCCAAGTATGTCCCAAGTATGTCCCAAGTATGTCCCAAGTATGTCCCAAATATGTCCCAAGTATGTCCCAAGTATGTCCCAGTATGTCCCAAGTATGTCCCAAGTATGTCCCAAGTATGTCCCAAGTATGTCCCAAGTATGTCCCAAGTATGTCCCAAGTATGTCCCAAGTATGTCCCAAGTATGTCCCAAGTATGTCCCAAGTATGTCCCAAGTATGTCCCAAATATGTCCCAAGTATGTCCCAAGTATGTCCCAAATATGTCCCAAGTAGTCCCAAGTATGTCCCAAGTATGTCCCAAATATGTCCCAAGTATGTCCCAAGTATGTCCCAAGTATGTCCCAAGTATGTGCCTAGTATGTCCCAAGTATGTCCCAAGTATGTCCCAAGTATGTCCCAAGTATGTCCCAAGTATGTCCCAAGTATGTCCCAAATATGTTTCAGTATGTCCCAAGTATGTCCCAAGTATGTCCCAAATATGTCCCAAGTATGTCCCAAGTATGTCCCAAGTATGTCCCAAGTATGTCCCAAGTATGTCCCAAGTATGTCCCAAGTATGTCCCAAGTATGTCCCAAGTATGTCCCAAATATGTCCATAAATGTCCCAAATATGTCCCAAATATGTCCCAAATATGTCCCAAGTATGTCCCAAGTATGTCCCAAATATGTCCCAAGTATGTCCCAAATATGTCCAAGTATGTCCCAAGTATGTCCCAAGTATGTCCCAAATATGTCCCAAGTATGTCCCAAGTATGTCCCAAGTATGTCCCAAGTATGTCCCAAATATGTCCCAAGTATGTCCCAAGTATGTCCCAAGTATGTCCCAGTATGTCCCAAGTATGTCCCAAGTATGTCCCAAATTATGTCCCAAAGTATGTCCCAAGTATGTCCCAAGTAGTCCCAAGTATGTCCCAAGTATGTCCCAAGTATGTCCCAAATATGTCCCAAGTATGTCCCAAATATGTCCCAAGTATGTCCCAAATATGTCCCAAGTATGTCCCAAGTATGTCCCAAGTATGTCCCAATATGTCCAAGTATGTCCCAAGTATGTCCCAAAGTATGTCCCAAGTATGTCCCAAGTATGTCCCAAGTATGTCCCAAGTATGTCCCAAATATGTCCCAAGTATGTCCCAAGTATGTCCCAAGTATGTCCCAAGTATGTCCCAAGTATGTCCCAAGTATGTCCCAAGTATGTCCCAAGTATGTCCCAAATATGTCCCAAGTATGTCCAAAGTATGTCCCAAGTATGTCCCAAGTATGTCCCAAGTATGTCCCAAGTATGTCCCAAGTATGTCCCAAATATGTCCCAAGTATGTCCCAAGTATGTCCCAAGTATATGTCCCAAGTATGTCCCAAGTATGTCCCAAGTATGTCCCAAGTATGTCCCAAGTATGTCCCAAATATGTCCCAAGTATGTCCCAAGTATGTCCCAAGTATGTCCCAAGTATGTCCCAAGTATGTCCCAATAAGTATGTCCCAAGTATGTCCCAAGTATGTCCCAATATGTCCCAAGTATGTCCCAAGTATGTCCCAAGTATGTCCCAAGTATGTCCCAAGTATGTCCCAAGTATGTCCAAAGTATGTCCCAAGTATGTCCCAAGTATGTCCCAAGTAGTCCCAAGTATGTCCCAAGTATGTCCCAAGTATGTCCCAAGTATGTCCCAAGTATGTCCCAAGTATGTCCCAAGTATGTCCCAAGTATGTCCCCTAGTATGTCCCAAGTATGTCCCAAGTATGTCCCAAGTATGTCCCAAGTATGTCCCAAGTATGTCCAAAGTATGTCCCAAGTAAGTATGTCCCAAGTATGTCCCAAGTGTCCCAAGTATGTCCCAAATATGTCCCAAGTATGTCCCAAGTATGTCCCATCCTAAGTATGTCCCAAGTATGTCCCAAGTATGTCCCAAGTATGTCCCAAATATGTCCCAAATATGTCCCAAGTATGTCCCAAATATGTCCCAAGTATGTCCCAAGTATGTCCCAAGTATGTCCCAAGTATGTCCCAAGTATGTCCCAAGTATGTCCCAAGAGTATGTCCCAAGTATGTCCCAAGTATGTCCCAAGTATGTCCCAAGTATGTCCCAAGTATGTCCCAAGTATGTCCCAAGTATGTCCCAAGTATGTCCCAAGTATGTCCCAAGTATGTCCCAAGTATGTCCCAAGTATGTCCCAAGTATGTCCCAAATGTATAAATATGTCCCAAGTATGTCCCAAGTATGTCCCAAAGTATGTCCCAAGTATGTCCAAAGTATGTCCCAAATATGTCCCAAGTATGTCCCAAGTATGTCCCAAGTATGTCCCAAGTATGTCCCAAATATGTCCCAAGTATGTCCCAAGTATGTCCCAAGTATGTCCCAAGTATGTCCCAAGTATGTCCCAAATATGTCCCAAGTATGTCCCAAGTATGTCCCAAGTATGTCCCAAGTATGTCCCAATATGTCCCAAGTATGTCCCAAGTATGTCCCAAGTATGTCCCAAGTATGTCCAAGTATGTCCCAAGTATGTCCCAAGTATGTCCCAAGTATGTCCCAAGTATGTCCCAAATATGTCCCAAGTATGTCCCAAGTATGTCCCAAGTATGTCCCAAATATGTCCCAAGTATGTCCATAAATGTCCCAAGTATGTCCCAAGTATGTCCCAAGTATGTCCCAAGTATGTCCCAAGTATGTCCCAAGTATGTCCCAAGTATGTCCCAAGTATGTCCCAAATTATCCCATGTATGTCCCAAGTATGTCCCAAGTATGTCCCAAGTATGTCCCAAGTATGTCCCAAGTATGTCCCAAATATGTCCCAAGTATGTCCCAAGTATGTCCCAAGTATGTCCCAGAGTATGTCCCAAGTATGTCCCAAGTATGTCCCAAATATGTCCCAAGTATGTCCCAAGTATGTCCCAAGTATGTCCCAAGTATGTCCCAAGTATGTCCCAAGTATGTCCCAAGTATGCCCAAGTATGTCCCAAGTATGTCCCAAGTATGTCCCAAGTATGTCCCAAGTATGTCCCAAGTATGTCCCAAGTATGTCCCAAGTATGTCCCAAGTATGTCCCAAGTATGTCCCAAGTATGTCCTAAATATGTCCCAAGTATGTCCCAAGTATGTCCCAAGTATGTCCCAAGTATGTCCCAAGTATGTCCCAAGTATGTCCCAAGTATGTCCCAAGTATGTCCCAAATATGTCCCAAGTATGTCCCAATATGTCCCAAGTATGTCCCAAGTGTATGTCCCAAGTATGTCCCAAGTATGTCCCAAGTATGTCCCAAGTATGTCCCAAGTATGTCCCAAGTATGTCCCAAGTATGTCCCAAGTATGTCCCGTATGTCCCAAATATGTCCCAAGTATGTCCCAAATATGTCCCAAGTATGTCCCAAGTATGTCCCAAGTATGTCCCAAGTATGTCCCAAGTATGTCCCAAGTATGTCCCAAGTATGTCCCAAGTATGTCCCAAGTATGTCCCAAGTATGTCCCAAGTATGTCCCAAGTATGTCCCAAGTATGTCCAAAGTATGTCCCAAGTATGTCCCAAGTATGTCCCAGTGTCCCAAGTATGTCCCAAGTATGTCCCAAGTATGTTCCAAGTATGTCCCAAGTATGTCCCAAATGTGTCCCAAATATGTCCCAAAGTATGTCCCAAGTATGTCCCAAATTATGTCCCAAGTATGTCCCAAGTATGTCCCAAAGTATGTCCCAAGTATGTCCCAAGTATGTCCCAAGTATGTCCCAAGTATGTCCCAAGTATGTCCCAAGTATGTCCCTAAGTATGTCCCAAGTATGTCCCAAGAGTATGTCCCAAGTATGTCCCAAGTATGTCCCAAGTATGTCCCAAGTATGTCCCAAGTATGTCCCAAGTATGTCCCAAGTATGTCCCAAGTATGTCCCAAGTATGTCCCAAGTATGTCCCAAGTATGTCCCAAGTATGTCCCAAGTATGTCCCAAGTAGTATGTCCCAAGTATGTCCCAAGTATGTCCCAGAGTATGTCCCAAGTATGTCCCAAATATGTCCCAAGTATGTCCCAAGTATGTCCCAAGTATGTCCCAATATGTCCCAAATGTCCCAAGTATGTCCCAAGTATGTCCCAAGTATGTCCCAAGTATGTCCCAAGTATGTCCCAAGTATGTCCCAAGTATGTCCCAAGTATGTCCAAAGTATGTCCCAAGTATGTCCCAAGTATGTCCCAAGTATGTCCCAAGTATGTCCCAAATATGTCCCAAGTATGTCCCAAGTATGTCCCAAGTATGTCCCAAAGTATGTCCCAAGTATGTCCCAAGTATGTCCCAAGTATGTCCCAAGTATGTCCCAAGTATGTCCCAAGTATGTCCCAAGTATGTCCCAAGTATGTCCCAAGTATGTCCCAAGTATGTCCCAAGTATGTCCCAAGTATGTCCCAAGTATGTCCCAAGTATGTCCCAAGTATGTCCCAAGTATGTCCCAAGTATGTCCCAAGTATGTCCCAAGTATGTCCCAGTATGTCCCAAGTATGTCCCAAATATGTCCCAAGGATGTGCCCAAAGTATGTCCCAAGTATGTCCCAAATATGTCCCAAGTATGTCCCAAGTATGTCCCAAGTAAGTATGTCCTAATATGTCCCAAGTATGTCCCAAGTATGTCCCAAGTATGTCCCAAGTATGTCCCAAGTATGTCCCAAGTATGTCCCAAGTATGTCCCAAGTATGTCCCAAGTATGTCCCAAGTATGTCCCAAGTATGTCCCAAGTATGTCCCAAGTATGTCCCAAGTATGTCCCAAGTATGTCCTAGTATGTCCCAAGTATGTCCCAAGTATGTCCCAAGTATGTCCCAAGTATGTCCCAAGTATGTCCCAAATATGTCCCAAGTATGTCCCAAGTATGTCCCAAGTATGTCCCAAATATGTCCCAAATATGTCCCTAGTATGTCCCAAGTATGTCCCAAGTATGTCCCAAATATGTCCATAGTATGTCCCAAGTATGTCCCAAGTGTTGTGAAGAAATTAAGTAATTTTAGAATTTAAGTTTGAATTTTGAATTTTGATTTGTCAACGACTTTAATGCCTTGTGGCAACCCTATTGTTTAATGTTCTTCCACTGGGGTTGTTTTGGGCCGTCTTCCTTTGCTGCAGTTAAAACATATTTGAACTCAGCTGTCCTCCAACGCGTTTCGGCGAGCGTTTGCTGCCTTCTTCAGGGAGTCTGTTTTATTTGCGAGAAAATACATACAAACATAAATCCACATTTTCACTACATATATAAATAAATCTATTTTAAATGTAAATACCTAATAGTTTGTCGTCATATTTGTTTTTTTATTTGCACATGATTATTGTTGTTTGTTGTCAGTATATCCATGTTTTATATTTCTGTTCACTATTTGTTTGATTTAATATATTTTTTATTGGCGTCGCTTCTTCTCTGTCTCAGTGCTGCCGCATATATAAAGTTTGTTTGCTCCACGTCCTCTCTGTTGTTTACGGTTTGATCTGCTCTCTCCTGGATCCGCAAGCTTTCCAGTGCCATTCTGGTCTTCCATCTCGTTTCCACATCCAGTATTCTTACATTTTCGAAGTCAGCTGTGTGACCTGCTGTGGTAATGTGTTGAGCTAAGGCTGTTGTCATTTTTCCCCTTTGAACATCTCTTTTATGTTCTCCTATTCGCCTGCCCAGAGAGCGTTTAGTTGTGCCTATGTAGATTCCGTTGCATTTTTCCCCGTCTTTGCCCTCACATTTTATTTCGTACACAACTCCGCTCTTGTCTTCTCTTTTAATTCGGTCCTTGGTATTTGTAAACAGTCGTTTTGTGTTGTTGTGGGCTTTGTAAGCGAAGATCAGCTGTTGTGTCTTTTGTTGTGGCAATATTTCTGCTAATGATTTAGCATTTGTTAGGTTTTGAATGTATGGCACGCTTATATATTTCTTTGGTCCTTCTTGGTTCTCCTTGGTGTTTTTATTATTAAATAAGTTGTCTGTAGTTTCCTTAATTAGTCTGTTTATGAGGTGTTCGGGGTAACTGTTGTTCAGCAGAATTTTCTTTATTTTGATATAGTTGTCCGGTCTAAATTGTTCTTCGCTTATTGAGTACACTGTTCTGATAAGGTTCTTAGCGGTATTGATCTTCTGCTTGGGCGGGTGATTCGAATTGTAGTTTATTAGCCTACCTGATGCCATTGGTTTAGTGTACCAGTTGAATATCAGTTTTTCATTTTTCCTTGCAATCTCAGTGTCTAGATAGGCTATTTTGTTCTTCTCCTCTATTTCTGTAAATTGTATACGTCTGTGTTGTTTGTTGAGTACTTCTAAAATTTTCTCGGTATCCTTCGACTTAACAATGCACAATATGTCATCTACATACTTTGAAAGGTGTTTTATATGTATGTTCATTGAGTTCAGTTTCGCTATTGTTGGGGACAGTGGATTCCCCATTGGCATTCCAAATATTTGGTTATAAACTGTGTCATTATACGTGAAATAGTTATTATCTATCAAGCAGAATTCTAGCAATTCCTTAAATCGTCGCTTGGGAATATCTGTGTGTGGTGCTACTTCAGTCCATCTCTCCATAATGTTGCTTATCGCTAGTGATATCGGAATGTTGGTGAACAATGATACTACATCGAACGACACTAGTATTTCGTCCTTTTCAATATGCAGGTCTTGAAGTCTGTGCTTTAATTGGATTGAATTTTGTATATTGTAGTTGTCGGATGTTAAGTTTTTTAAGATGTGTCCTATGTGTTTTGCTACTTTATAGCAGGGTACAGTGGTTGATGCAGCTATGGGTCTAAGTGGTACGTCTTTTTTGTGGATTTTGGGAAGTCCATAAATTCGCGGAGCATTACCGCTTGAACAGTATAGGTTTTGTTTCTGTTTGTTGTCAATGTAGTTATTTTTGGCTAAATCGTTGATCATTACGTTATTTTTCCTAATAAGCTTTGTTGTGGGATCCTTTCTCATTGTTTTGTATGTGGTCCGATCTAGAAGCATTTTATCCATTTTTCCGCTGTACTCTTTTTTTATACATGGCTACTGTTTTATTTCCCTTGTCCGCTTGTGTAATTATAATTTCGTCTTGATGTGTTTTTAGAAATTTCTCCGTGTCTGATGCAATTTTTAAAATTAGTTCGTCTTTCTCATTTGTCCTGTTGTTGTTTTTAAATTTAATTAGTCTCTCAGTTAGGGTTTCTTCTGGCGATCTCCTTAGCTTTGTCTTCTTCCACGGTTTGTATTCCTTGTTCCAGGTCGGCGATTACATGAATCGGTGATATATTCGTCTTTGTCACACTATTGTTTAATGTATCGATAACCGCCCTAAGTCGATTGGTTGAGCATTCGACGTTTGAACAGAGAAGAGGGCAGAACGCGACGAAGCGTAAGTGAAAGAAAATATTAATTTGCGAATCGAAAATGTAAGAATATTGTTTTATAGGAGATAAAACCCCTATTTCCCGCCTAACTGATCATTTCCCGAAACCCATATTTGCCTTTACCAACTAATAAATACTCATTGTTAATCATTGAGTTGAGCGTGTATTTGTTTGGAGGTGTGTTTGGCAGCTGGCGGCATTTTATTCGCAAAGTTCACCCGAAGTCGATTCAACATTTTTTATCTCGCTTCATCTTGGCGTTCCCGATGGGAAAGGATCGAGGCTTGCAATAGTATTGTGCGAGGAAGCAAACGGAGGAGTAATTTCGCATTGACTCTGGACTGACGCCGGGTTGGCGCGCATATTTGTACATACTTGTGTGTGTATTCGGTATTGCGCAGTGACGCCGACTTCTCAAAGTTGTGGAATTATTCTGGAAGAAATTTGGATTCTGGCTTCATCTTGGCGTTCCCCGATGGGAAAGGATCGAGACTTGCAATAGGATTGTGCAAGGAAGCAAACGGAGGAGCAATTGACATAGACTCTGGAGTGACGCCGGGCTGGCGCGCGTGTGTGTATGTACTTGTGTATGTATACGGGACTGCGCAGTGACGCCGACTTCTCAAAGTTGTGAAATTGTTCTGGATAAATCTGGTAAGTGCCTTTAGTTTTGGTTTTGTTGTTTTTGGTTCTCTGTACGATGGGCAGAAGAGAGACAAGATCGTCAAACGAGCCAATAGAACCGGCTGACAATGGCCAGAGTGCCATTTCTAAGAAAGGTGTCAAGCAGGCAGAGGGCACCAAAATAAATATGCAACCTGCTACAGTGGAGCCTGCATCTTTAGACTTAGTAAACATGATGCAACTTATGCAACAGCATCAACACGCCAATGTGACACAAATGCAGGCTTTTCAAATGGAAATCCTGCGCATGAACGAAATTCAGATGGAAAAGACAAATATATTGATAGAGGCGATATGCTCGAACTCAGTCACAAAAAATCGTGTGAGTGAGAATGAAAACGGTGAGGAGTCACAAAAAAATACGGACGAAAAAGACACTGAACACTCAGTTGTAGTTCAGCAGCACGATTCAGGCGCAAAACTTTATGATCTGCCTGAATTTGATGGAACCCCCGAGTCATGGCCGATGTTTAAGGAAACCTTTACCATGACGACAGACGAATATGGCTACAGTGATAGGCAGAACTTGATAAGATTACAGAAGGCCATCAAAGGCAAGGCACGTGCAGTTGTGGAATGTTTACTGATCCACAGTCGCAATGTATCCGACATTATGAAAACTCTTAAGCAAAATTTTGGTAGGCCTGAAAAGCTAGTTAAAAGTCAGATTACACGTGTACGTAATTCACCTGCCATAAAAGAGGGAATGTTAATAGAACTGTTAGATTTTAAAAATAAAGTACAAAATTTGACGTCTTTTCTAGAAGCAGCGGAGGGCGAAAGATATTTAGAAAACCCGACGCTGATGGAAGAGTTGGTTTCAAAACTACCAGCACAACAACGTTTGGAGTGGGCACGCTTTCGTCGGGCTTGCAAGGGTAACGAAAATATTAGGGACTTTAGCAAATGGCTCCAAACAATAGCAGAGGACATTCAGGATGCTGGCTTAGGGGACGAAATCGAGGCAATAAAGCCGAAAAATCAGAAATCAAGGTTCTTTCATGCGAACGAAGTTAACGCCAAAGAGAAAAGCTGTGCCGTCTGCAAGGGTCCACATAATCTGGAAAAATGTGACAGGTTTATAAAACTTAATATCGACATGAGATGGAAGGCTGTTAGAGAAAATAAGCTTTGTTTTAACTGCCTAAGGTCTGGGCATCGAGTTCAAACGTGTAAGTTTATACACAAATGTCAGTCAGAAGGTTGCGTTAAGAAAATCAACACGTTACTGCACATGCCCTCCGTGGTTCCTACAGTTGATAGCAGTCAGGGATTTACAGGAACAGCTTCACAAGTAACTGATTCTGCAGTATTGTTCAAAATCTTGCCGGTGAATTTACATGCAAATGGGAAAACCGTTTCCGTTTCTTTGATGAATGATAAACTTGCGGAGGAGTTGGACTTAAGAGGGCCCAAAGAGAACCTTACTCTACAATGGTTCGGAAACAGAAGAGTATCTGAGACCACAAGTCGCTTTGATATTGGCATATCAGGCGGCCAAAATGGAACAATTCATACTTTGAAAGGGGTTCGCACAATAAAGAACCTTCAGTTGCCGATGCAATCTGTTAATGCATCGGAATTGCGCTCAAGATATAGGCACTTGGAGACGATACCAGTACACAGCTAAGTTAACGTTGTTCCCGAGATTCTGATTGGTTTGGACAACGCGCACTTAGGAGTGCCAGAATCAGCACGTTCGGTTGTATATGATGGTCCGATTGTAGCTGCCACCAAGCTTGGTTGGGTTTGCTATGGCAAATGTAATGCCGGAGATTCGCATGAATTTAAGGGAGTTTTCTAATTGGCCCTGACAAGGATTTAATCATTGATAAGCTAATTAAAGATTATATTGTTGATTCTGAAATGGGCGCAAAAATAACTAAAGTGGATCACAAAGGGAATGAAGAAGAGCGTTCGAACAAAATGCTACAAGAGGATTGCTATGGAGATGTGACGACATCGCCCTACCAGATAGCAAGGAAATGGCAATTAGAAGGCAACTTTCCCTAGAACGTAAATTTCAGCGCGAACCAAAATATCATGAGGAATACTGTCGGATCATGTCTGAATATGAAAGAAAAGGATACATGGAGCTGGTTTCAAATGATGAACTTGACGATAAATCGGATAAGGATTGGTTTCTACCACAGTTGTCAATCCAAACAAGCCTGGCAAGCTAAGGATAGTTTTTGATGCGGCTGCAGAAGTCAACGGAGTTTCACTTAACTCTGCGTTAATCAGCGGGCCTGATAATGTACAGCTGTTGAGCCACGTACTGATGAAGTTTCGGCAAAAGAAATATGGAATATGCGCAGACATTAAAGAAATGTTTCACCAGGTGAAAATTCGTTTGGAAGATCGCTGTGCTCAAAGGTTTTTCTGGCGAACGAGTCCCGACGAGGAAATGAAGGTATATCAGATGGTTGTTATGACTTTCGGAGCCAAGTGCTCACCCGCATCCGCGGAGTATGTCAAGAATTTTAATGCGCAGATATACAAGGACACATATCCAGAAGCAGCTGATGCGATCATAAGGAACCATTACGTGGATGACTATGTGCACTGTTTTTCCACCGAAGAAGAAGCAGTGAGAGTTTTGTTACGTGGGCCTAGAATAGTAGAAGCTGCCCTCGAAGCACGAGCAACGACTACATATCCCGAAAGGCATAGAAGTCTCCAAAGCGGCTCGTCTAAGATTGCTTAGGAAATTGGTGGCTAGTCGATGCCTGGAGCTACAACCAGCAAGAAAGAGTGCGGCTGCGCGAAAACATATATTTGGTCGGTTCTAATTGTCTTATTTTTTTTAATATATATATATATATAAATACGCCCGCATTTACAAAAAACCCGCTACAAACAAAAATCGAAGACTGTTCGGTGAACCAATTCGCACCAGACAATATAGTGGTAGTGCAAAAGGTGGGCCTAAGGCCGTTAACAAGCCGTGAATTCGGCAACTCAAAGGCATCAAGTGAAGATGCCATTAAATACACAAAAACAGCGCAGCCCAATTATTAAAATAAACAAATACAACACATCAAACACAATTAAATCAAACCAACAAATAGAACAGAAAACTGACCTAAGTCAACGAAAAGGGGCAATGACCACATAGCGCAAGCGCAGCGAATGAGCCAGACGGAGACAACGACAACTAACTGCACAGGTGACAGGCGCACAGCTGAGACGCCCACACTCGAAATTCTGATAATTGCATCAGAGACTAGCGGAGAAAGATCCCCTCCCCCACCACCCAAACTGCCACCCAAGACCAACCTCCAAAAAGATTTGAAGCAGACGGACAGCGGCTGCACCTGCGAAGGCACACCACTCGGCGGCAGGGGGAGAAAGCATTAGAAGCGAGGGGGGGAAGTGAGACCAGATGTAGCTGTGCTTAGTTGTGCCTTTCTTTTCTCCCAGATCTTGTGTTTGTGTTTTGTTTGTTTTTTTTATATTTTTTTTGGTAATTTTTTTTGATATGCAAAAGTGAAGCTGCGCTGTTCATGAAAGTGAGGTGATTTAAAGTTTATCATGTGGAGTGTCACTAAGCTTACATAAATATTTTCTTGCCATATCCCAGCACTTTCAGCCCTGTTAACATGCTGGCGCCAACATTCGACAGACTGGTAAGTGGCTAGAGCAGTTAAGCCTGCCTATTTGTTTTTGTTTACTGTGAACAGCTGATTGACATACACATGCATCTCTCTTGCTATATGAGTGCGCCGCAGATCTTTTGCATACAGAAGAAGAAAGAAAAAAAAGCAGAGCGCAGATACATCTTATTAATTCATATCCAGGGGGAATGGAAAATTTACATTTGAAGGGAGACAAATAATAATTTTTGATTTAAGCTCGGGAGAAGAGATCCGATTAGTTAATATTTTTAGTTAATTTTTCTTAATATTTCCTTTTCGATATTATTTCGATTTTAATTTTTTATTATAATTTATACATATATATATACATACCTACGCAAAAAAAAAATGAAAATAATACAAAAGAAGAAAATTATGTTTTGAATAGAAATTAGTCAGTATTTTTTACTTTTAATTGTCTGTTAGTTAATAAGTGTAATGAAAAAGAAAAACCAAAATGAAATGAAATACATATTATATTTTTATGGGAACAGTCTAAATATGAATTGCTAAGCGATCACAGAAGATACAAGCCTTACGTGGCACACCGTGTGAATGAAATTTTAGAGTCTAGCAGCATGGAGGAGTGGAGATGGATTCCTGGAAAAGAAAACCCAGCCGATTTCGGAACAAAAATTAATCGGAAAAGCAAGCAGTCTACTTGGCTGCAAGGTGCCAATATTCTTCTAAACGACGAGAGCGAGTGGCCGAACAATAATTTGACCCATGAAGGCACTGAATTAGAATTGCGAACAAAATTTGTATTCGTTGTTCAACAAGATGTTGAAGATCTGATGTTAAGGTTTTCATCCTTCAGAAAATTGACCCGAGTTATGGCCTGGATTTTGAGGGTAAGCAATCGGCCGAAGAAGCAGACTAGCTACTTACAGGCAAACGAAATTGAATATGCACAATTGGTTGTGTGTCGGAACGTGCAAATGTCAGAGTACAGTGAAGAGATGGATACTTTGGCGCGTGGAAGTCCTGTGAAGAAAACCAGTAAAATATGGAAACTATGTCCGTTCCTCGACGCAATCGGTCTTCTGTGAATGAACGGAAGGATAAATAATGCAGACGCAGTACATGAAGAAACAAAAAGGCCAATAATTATGCCGCAACGACATTATGTGACGAGTCTGATAGTGGAGAAATACCACAAGGACTGGAAACATCAGAATGAGGGCACGGTTATTGCAGAAATTCGCCGACGATATTGGAGACCACATTGCCGTGAACAAGTCCGCCGAGTATCTAGGCTCTGTCAAGTATGTGTGGCTAATAGAGCACGACCATGTGCACCACTAATGGGACAGTTACCCGCTGACAGGCTTACTCCATTTGTACGACCCTTAACCTTCGTTGGCGTTGACTATATGGGGCCGTTTTCTGTTACAAGAGGAAGATCGACAGAAAAACGGTGGATACGCATTTTTACGTGCCTAACCATTAGAGCGATTCATCTTGAAATCGCAAAGGATCTGAGCGCTGACACTTGCATCAGAGTAATTCGTAACTTCATGGCGCGTCGTGGAAAACCTAAAAGATTTCGGTCTGATAATGGCACGAACTTTGTAGGTGCGAATAAAGAGCTTAAACGTCAGTTAATTGAAATGGACCAAAATAAGATTGCTGCGGACGAGGAAATTGAGTGGCTCTTTAATTGCCCTATGAATCCGCATGCTGGTGGCTGCTGGGAACGACTCGTACGCAGCGTAAAGAGAGCTATGGGACATGCTATGTTGAATCGTAGCTTGAAAGAGGTTATGCTGTATGGTTTGATGTGTGATGCGGAGAACATAGTGAATGCAAGGCCGCTAACACACATAGCGCTAGATTCGCCTACAGATGAGCCATTAACACCTAACCATTTTCTATTGAGCACTTCTAATTCCAGCCAGGCACCACATCCAGACGAAGAAGTTTATCAGCCAACAAGAAAGTCCTGGCGGACAATACAACAGCTTGCGCATTGTTTCTGGAAAAAATGGCTGAACGAGTATCTGCCAGAACTTTGTCGTCGCACGAAATGGTACCAAGATGTGAAGCCGTTAGCAGTAGGAGATTTGGTCCTCATATGCGACGGAAGTGCCCATCGATCGACCTGGAAGAAGGGCATAGTGACTGATGTTATTGCTGGCAAGGATGGGCAAGTACGCACAGCGACAGTGAGAACTGATGTCGGAGTGTTTCGTCGTCCAGCGTGCGTTTTGGCCAAGCTCGAATTAGGTGAATCAACGCCCTGCTAGATTCACGGTGGCGGGGATGTTGTGAAGAAATAAAGTAATTTTAGAATTTAAGTTTGAATTTTGAATTTTGATTTGTCAACGACATTAATGCCTTGTGGCAACCCTATTGTTTAATGTATCGATAACCGCCCTAAGTCGATTGGTTGAGCATTCGACGTTTGAACAGAGAAGAGGGCAGAACGCGATGAAGCGTAAGTGAAAGAAAATATTAATTTGCGAATCGAAAATGTAAGAATATTGTTTTATAGGAGATAAAACCCCTATTTCCCTCCTAACTGATCATTTCCCGAAACCCATATTTGCCTTTACCAACTAATAAATACTCATTGTTAATCATTGAGTTGAGCGTGTATTTGTTTGGAGGTGTGTTTGGCAGCTGGCGGCGTTTTATTCGCAAAGTTCACCCGAAGTCGATTCAACACCAAGTATGTCCCAAGTATGTCCCTAGTATGTCCCAAGTATGTCCCAAGTATGTGCCTAGTATGTCCCAAGTATGTCCCAAGAATGTCCCTAGTATGACCCTAGTATATCCCAAGTATGCCCAAATATGTCCCACTTATGTCCCAAGTATGTCCCTAGTAAGTCCCAAGTATGTCCCAAGTATGTCCCAAGTATGTCCATAGTATGTCCCAAATATGTCCCAAGTATGTTCCAAGTATGTCCCAAGTATGTCCCAAATATCTCCCTAGTATGTCCAAGAATGTCCCAAGTAAGTGCCTAGTATGTCCCAAGTATGTCCCAAGTATGTCCCAAGTATGTCCCAAGTATGTGCCTAGTAGGTCCCAAGTATGTCCCAAGTATGTCCCTAGTATGACCCTAGTATATGCCAAGTATGCCCAAGTATGTCCCACTTATGTCCCAAGTATGTCCATAGTATGTCCCAAATATGTCCCAAGTATGTCCCTAGTATGTCCCAAGTATGTCCCAAGTATGTCCCAAATATGTCCCTAGTATGTCCCAAGTATGTCCCAAGTATGTCCATAGTATGTCCCAAGTATGTCCCAAGTGTTGTGAAGAAATTAAGTAATTTTAGAATTTAAGTTTGAATTTTGAATTTTGATTTGTCAACGACTTTAATGCCTTGTGGCAACCCTATTGTTTAATGTATCGATAACCGCCCTAAGTCGATTGGTTGAGCATTCGACGTTTGAACAGAGAAGAGGGCAGAACGCGACGAAGCGTAAGTGAAAGAAAATATTAATTTGCGAATCGAAAATGTAAGAATATTGTTTTATAGGAGATAAAACCCCTATTTCCCTCCTAACTGATCATTTCCCGAAACCCATATTTGCCTTTACCAACTAATAAATACTCATTGTTAATCATTGAGTTGAGCGTGTATTTGTTTGGAGGTGTGTTTGGCAGCTGGCGGCGTTTTATTCGCAAAGTTCACCCGAAGTCGATTCAACACCAAGTATGTCCCAAGTATGTCCCTAGTATGTCCCAAGTATGTCCCAAGTATGTGCCTAGTATGTCCCAAGTATGTCCCAAGAATGTCCCTAGTATGACCCTAGTATATCCCAAGTATGCCCAAGTATGTCCCACTTATGTCCCAAGTATGTCCCAAGTAAGTCCCAAGTATGTCCCAAGTATGTCCCAAGTATGTCCATAGTATGTCCCAAATATGTCCGAAGTATGTTCCAAGTATGTCCCAAGTATGTCCCAAATATCTCCCTAGTATGTCCAAGAATGTCCCAAGTAAGTGCCTAGTATGTCCCTAGTATGTCCCAAGTATGTCCCAAGTATGTGCCTAGTAGGTCCCAAGTATGTCCCAAGTATGTCCCAAGTATGTCCCTAGTATGTCCCAAGTATGCCCAAGTATGTCCCACTTATGTCCCAAGTATGTCCCAAGTATGTCCCAAGTATGTCCCAAGTATGTCCCAAGTATGTCCCAAGTATGTCCCAAGTATGTCCCAAGTATGTCCCAAGTATGTCCCTAGTATGTCCCAAGTATGTCCCAAGTATATCCCAAGTATGTCCCAAGTATGTCCCAAGTATGTCAAGAATTTTATGTTAGAATTTTGAATTTTGATTTGTCAACGACTTTAATGCCTTGTGGCAACCCTATTGTTTAATGTATCGATAACCGCCCTAAGTCGATTGGTTGAGCATTCGACGTTTGAACAGAGAAGAGGGCAGAACGCGACGAAGCGTAAGTGAAAGAAAATATTAATTTGCGAATCGAAAATGTAAGAATATTGTTTTATAGGAGATAAACCCCTATTTCCCTCTAACTTGATCAATCCCCGAAACCCATATTTGCCTTTACCAACTAATAAATACTCATTGTTAATCATTGAGTTGAGAGTGTATTTGTTTGGAGGTGTGTTTGGCAGCTGGCGGCGTTTTATTCGCAAAGTTCACCCGAAGTCGATTCAACACCAAGTATGTCCCAAGTATGTCCCTAGTATGTCCCAAGTATGTCCCAAGTATGTGCCTAGTATGTCCCAAGTATGTCCCAAGTATGTCCCTAGTATGACCCTAGTATATCCCAAGTATGCCCAAGTATGTCCCACTTATGTCCCAAGTATGTCCCAAGTATGTCCCAAGTATGTCCCAAGTATGTCCCAAGTATGTCCATAGTATGTCCCAAATATGTCCCAAGTATGTCCCAAGTATGTCCCAAGTATGTCCCAAATATGTCCCTAGTATGTCCCAAGAATGTCCCAAGTAAGTGCCTAGCCAAGTATGTCCCTAGTATGTCCCAAGTATGTCCCAAGTATGTCCCTAGTATGTCCCAAGTATGTCCCAAGTATGTCCCTAGTATGTCCCAAGTATGTCCCAAGTATGTCCCAAGTATGTCCCTAGTATGTCCCAAGTATGTCCCAAGTATGTCCCAAGTATGTCCAAGTATGTCCCACTTATGTCCCAAGTATGTCTCTAGTATGTCCCAAGTATGTCCCTAGTATGTCCCAAATATGTCCCAAGTATGTCCCAAGTATGTCCCAAGTATGTCCCAAGTATGTCCCAAGTATGTCCCAAGTATGTCCCTAGTATGTCCCAAGTATGTCCCAAGTATGTCCCAAGTATGTCCCACGTATGTCCCAAGTATGTCCCAAGTATGTCCCAAGTATGTCCCAAGTATGTCACAAGTATGTCCCAAGTATGTCCCTAGTATGTCCCAAGTATGTCCCAAGTATGTCCCAAGTATGTCCCAAGTATGTCCCACCTATGTCCCAAGTATGTCCCAAGTATGTCCCAAGTATGTCCCAAGTATGTCCCAAGTATGTCCCTAGTATGTCCCAAGTATGTCCCAAGTATGTCCCAAGTATGTCCCAAGTATGTCCCAAGTATGTCCATAGTATGTCCCAAGTATGTCCCAAGTATGTCCCAAGTATGTCCCAAGTATGTCCCAAGTATGTCCCTAGTATGTCCCAAGTATGTCCCAAGTATGTCCCAAGTATGTCCCTAGTATGTCCCAAGTATGTCCCAAGTATGTCCCAAGTATGTCCCAAGTATGTCCCAAGTATGTTCCTAGTATGTCCCAAGTATGTCCCAAGTATGTCCCAAGTATGTCCCACTTATGTCCCAAGTATGTCCCAAGTATGTCCCAAGTATGTCCCAAGTATGTCCATAGTATGTCCCAAGTATGTCCCAAGTATGTCCCAAGTATGTCCCAAGTATGTCCCTAGTATGTCCCAAGTATGTCCCAAGTATGTCCCAAGTATGTTCCTAGTATGTCCCTAGTATGTCCCAAGTATGTCCCAAGTATGTCCCTAGTATGTCCCAAGTATGTCCCAAGTATGACCCAAGTATGTCCCTAGTATGTCCCTAGTATATCCCAAGTATGTCCCAAGTATGTCCCAAGTATGTCCCTAGTATGTCCCAATAATGTCCCAAGTATGTCCCAAGTATGTCCCAAGTATGTCCCAAGTATGTCCCAAGGATGTCCCAAGTATGTCCCAAGTATGTCCCAAGTATGTCCCAAGTATGTCCCAAGTATGTCCCAAGTATATCCCAAGTATGTCCCAAGTATGTCCCTAGTATGTCCCAAGTATGACCCAAGTATGTCCCTAGTATGTCCCAAGTATGTCCCAAGTATTTCCAAAGTATGTCCCTAGTATGTCCCAAGTATGTCCCAAGTATGACCCAAGTATATCCCTAGTATGTCCCTATTATATCCCAAGTATGTCCCAAGTATGCAAGGTGCCAATATTCTTCTAAACGACGAGAGCGAGTGGCCGAACAATAATTTGACCCATGAAGGCACTGAATTAGAATTGCGAACAAAATTTGTATTCGTTGTTCAACAAGATGTTGAAGATCTGATGTTAAGGTTTTCATCCTTCAGAAAATTGACCCGAGTTATGGCCTGGATTTTGAGGGTAAGCAATCGGCCGAAGAAGCAGACTAGCTACTTACAGGCAAACGAAATTGAATATGCACAATTGGTTGTGTGTCGGAACGTGCAAATGTCAGAGTACAGTGAAGAGATGGATACTTTGGCGCGTGGAAGTCCTGTGAAGAAAACCAGTAAAATATGGAAACTATGTCCGTTCCTCGACGCAATCGGTCTTCTGTGAATGAACGGAAGGATAAATAATGCAGACGCAGTACATGAAGAAACAAAAAGGCCAATAATTATGCCGCAACGACATTATGTGACGAGTCTGATAGTGGAGAAATACCACAAGGACTGGAAACATCAGAATGAGGGCACGGTTATTGCAGAAATTCGCCGACGATATTGGAGACCACATTGCCGTGAACAAGTCCGCCGAGTATCTAGGCTCTGTCAAGTATGTGTGGCTAATAGAGCACGACCATGTGCACCACTAATGGGACAGTTACCCGCTGACAGGCTTACTCCATTTGTACGACCGTTAACCTTCGTTGGCGTTGACTATATGGGGCCGTTTTCTGTTACAAGAGGAAGATCGACAGAAAAACGGTGGATATGCATCCAGACGAAGAAGTTTATCAGCCAACAAGAAAGTCCTGGCGGACAATACAACAGCTTGCGCATTGTTTCTGGAAAAAATGGCTGAACGAGTATCTGCCAGAACTTTGTCGTCGCACGAAATGGTACCAAGATGTGAAGCCGTTAGCAGTAGGAGATTTGGTCCTCATATCGACGGAAGTGCCCATCGATCGACCTGGAAGAAGGGCATAGTGACTGATGTTTGGGGGGAGGGAGGGGGGGGAAGCAACAGGGACGGAAAGAAATAATTGGGGGGTTTTTTTCCTCCCACCGGGGGGGGTGGGGGAAAAGATATAGGTGGATTAAACACCCGGTAAGTTTAACGGGGGGGGGGATGTTGTGAAGAAATAAAGTAATTTTAGATAATTTTATTTTGTATTTTGGATTTTGATTTGTCAACGACTTTAATGCCTTGTGGCAACCCTATTGTTTAATGTATCGATAACCGCCCTAAGTCGATTGGTTGAGCATTCGACGTTTGAACAGAGAAAAAAAGAGAAAACAAGAAAAAAAGAAAGAGAAAGAAAATATTAATTTGCGAATCGAAAATGTAAGAATATTGTTTTATAGGAGATAAAACCCCTATTTCCCTCCTAACTGATCATTTCCCGAAACCCATATTTGCCTTTACCAACTAATAAATACTCATTGTTAATAATTGAGTTGAGCGTGTATGTTGGGTGTGTTTGGCAGCTGGCGGCGTTTTATTCGCAAAGTTCACCCGAAGTCGATTCCACACCAAGTATGTCCCAAGTATGTCCCTAGTATGTCCCAAGTATGTCCCAAGTATGTGTCTAGTATGTCCCAAGTATGTCCCAAGAATGTCCCTAGTATGACCCTAGTATATCCCAAGTATGTCCCAAGTATGTCCCACGTATGTCCCAAGTATGTCCCTAGTATGTCCCAAGTATGTCCCAAGTATGTCCCAAGTATGTCCATAGTATGTCCCAAATATGTCCCAAGTATGTTCCAAGTATGTCCCAAGTATGTCCCAAATATCTCCCTAGTATGTCCAGATGAATGTCCCAAGTATGTCCCTAGTATGTCCCAAGTATGTGCCTAGTATGTCCCAAGTATGTCCCAAGTATGTCCCTAGTATGTCCCAAGTATATCCCAAGTATGTCCCAAGTATGTCCCAAGTATGTCCCAAGTATGTCCCATAGTATGTCCCAAATATGTCCCAAGTATGTCCCTAGTATGTCCCAAGTATGTCCCAAGTATGTCCCAAATATGTCCCTAGTATGTCCCAAGTATGTCCCAAGTATGTCCATAGTATGTCCCAAGTATGTCCCAAGTGTTGTGCCAAGAAAGTCCCAAGTAATTTTCGAATTTCCAAGTTTGATTTTCAATTTTGTCTACAAGCTTTAATGTCCCTTGTGGCCCAAGCCTATTGTTTCAATGTATCGATAACCGCCCTAAGTCGATTGGTTGCAAGCATTCCACGTTTGTACAGAATGGCAGAACGCAAGGATGCGTAAGTGAAAGAAAATATTAATTATGTCCGAAGAATGTCAAGAATATTGTTTCATAGTAGGTCCCTATTTGCTCCCAACTGATCATGTCCCAAATATGTCCCAAGTATTTGCCTTTACCAACTAATAAATACTCATTGTTAGTCCCATTGAGTATGAGCGTGTATTTGTTTGGAGTATGTCCAAGTATGGCCCAAGCTGGCGGCGTTTTATTCGCAAAGTTGTCCCGAAGTCGATTCCACACCAAGTATGTCCCAAGTATGTCCCTAGTATGTCCCAAGTATGTCCCAAGTATGTGTCTAGTATGTCCCAAGTATGTCCCAAGTATGTCCCTAGTATGTCCCTAGTATGTCCCAAGTATGTCCCAAGTATGTCCCAAGTATGTCCCAAGTATGTCCCTAGTATGTCCCAAGTATGTCCCAAGTATGTCCCAAGTATGTCCATAGTATGTCCCAAATATGTCCCAAGTATGTCCCAAGTATGTCCCAAGTATGTCCCAAGTATGTCCCAAGTATGTCCCAAGTATGTCCCAAGTATGTGCCTAGTATGTCCCAAGTATGTGCCTAGTAGGTCCCAAGTATGTCCCTAGTATGTCCCTAGTATATGCCAAGTATGCCCAAGTATGTCCCACTTATGTCCCAAGTATGTCCAAAGTATGTCCCAATTATGTCCCAAGTATGTCCCTAAGTATGTCCCAAGTATGTCCCAAGTATGTCCCAAATATGTCCCTAGTATGTTCCAAGTATGTCCCAAGTATGTCCCAAGTATTGTGCCAAGTAATGTCCCAAGTAATTTCCCAAGTAGAATCTAAGTATGTCCCAAGTTTGTCAATTATGTCTCAACGACTTTAATTGTGGCACCCATTGTTTAATGTCCCAAGTATCGTCCCAAGTCGATTGGTTGAGATTCGAAGTATGTACCAAGAAGAGGGCAGAACGTAGTCCAAGTATGTGACAGAAAATGTTCAAGTTTGTCGCAAATGTAAGTATTCCAGTTTGTCATAGTATGTCCAGATGACCCAAGTATTTCCCAAGTAACTGTCCCAGTATGTCCCAAATGTCCCATAGTTGTCCCTTACCAACTAATAAATACTCATTGTTTATCCATTGAGTTGAGCGTGTATTTGTTTGGAGGTGTGTTTGGCAGCTAGTATGTCCCAAGTATGTCCCAAGTATTCCCAAGTATGTCCCAAGTATGTCCCAAGTATGTCCCAAGTATGTCCCAAGTATGTCCCAAGTATGTCCCAAGTATGTCCCAAGTATGTCCCAAGTATGTCCCAAGTATGTCCCAAGTATGTCCCAGTATGTCCCAAGTATGTCCCAAGTATGTCCCAAGTATGTCCCAAGTATGTCCCAAGTATGTCCCAAGTATGTCCCTAGTATGTCCCAAGTATGTCCCAAGTATGTCCCAAGTATGTCCCAAGTATGTCCCAAGTATGTCCCAAGTATGTCCCAAGTATGTCCCAAGTATGTCCCTAGTATGTCCCAAGTATGTCCCAAGTATGTCCCAAGTATGTCCCTAGTATGTCCCAAGTATGTCCCAAGTATGTCCCTAGTATGTCCCAAGTATGTCCCAAGTATGTCCCAAGTATGTCCCAAGTATGTCCCAAGTATGTCCCAAGTATGTCCCAAGTATGTCCCAAGTATGTCCCTAGTATGTCCCAAGTATGTCCAAGTATGTCCCAAGTATGTCCCAAGTATGTCCCAAGTATGTCCCAAGTATGTCCCAAGTATGTCCCAAGTATGTCCCAAGTATGTTCCAAGTATGTCCCAAGTATGTCCCAAGTATGTCCCTAGTATGTCCCAAGTATGTCCCAAGTATGTCCTAAGTATGTCCCAAGTATGTCCCAAGTATGTCCAAAGTATGTTCCAAGTATGTCCCAAGTATGTCCCAAGTATGTCCCAAGTATGTCCCAAGAATGTCCCAAGTATGTCCCAAGTATGTCCCAATGTCCCAATGTCCCAAGTATGTCCCAAGTATGTCCCAAGTATGTCCCAAGTATGTCCCAAGTATGTCCCAAGTAAGTTGTCCCAAGTATGTCCCAAGTATGTCCCTAGTATGTCCCTAGTATGTCCCAAGTATGTCCTAAGTATGTCCCAAGTATGTCCCAAGTATGTCCCAAGTATGTCCCAAGTATGTCCCAAGTATGTCCCAAGTATGTTCCTAGTATGTCCCAAGTATGTCCCAAGTATGTCCCAAGTATGTCCCAAGTATGTCCCAAGTATGTCCCAAGTATGTTCCAAGTATGTCCCAAGTATGTCCCAAGTATGTCCCAAGTATGTCCCAAGTATGTTCCAAGTATGTCCCAAGTATGTCCCAAGTATGTCCCAAGTATGTCCCAAGTATGTCCCAAGTATGTGCCAAGTATGTCCCAAGTATGTCCCAAGTAATGTTCCAAGTATGTCAAGTATGTCCCAAGTATGTCCCAAGTATGTCCAATTTGTCAACAAGTTGTCCCAAGTATGTCCCAAGTATGTCCCAATGTATGTCCCTAAGTCGATTGTTGTAAGCATGTCCCAAGTATGTACAAAGTATGTCCCAAGTACGTCCGAAGTATGTGCCAAGAAAATAGAATTGCGAATCGTAAATGTCCCAAGTATTGTTTCTAGGATGCCCCAAGTATTTCCCAACTATTCCCAAGTATGTCCCAAGTATCCCAAGTATATCCTCAAGTATGTCCCAAGTATGTCCCTAGTTGTGCGAAGTATGTCCAAGTATGTCAAGTGTGTTTTGAGTATGTCCGCATGTATTCCCAAAGTATGTCCCTAGTATGTATTCCAAGTATGTCCCAAGTATGTCCCAAGTATGTCCCAAGTATGTCCCAAGTATGTCTCAAGTATGTCCCAAGTATGTCCCAAGTATGTCCCAAGTATGTCCCAAGTATGTCCCAAGTATGTCCCAAGTATGTCCCAAGTATGTCCCAAGTATGTCCCAAGTATGTCCCAAGTATGTCCATAGTATGTCCCAAGTATGTCCCAAGTATGTCCCAAGTATGTCCCAAGTATGTCCCAAGTATGTCCCAAGTATGTCCCAAGTATGTCCCAAGTATGTCCTAAGTATGTCCCAAGTATGTCCCAAGTATGTCCCAAGTATGTCCCAAGTATGTCCCAAGTATGTTCCAAGTATGTCCCAAGTATGTCCTAAGTATGTCCCAAGTATGTCCCAAGTATGTCCCAAGTGTCCCAAGTATGTCCCAAGTATGTCCCAAGTATGTCCCAAGTATGTCCCAAGTATGTCCCAAGTATGTCCCAAGTATGTCCCAAGTATGTCCCAAGTATGTCCCAAGTATGTCCCAAGTATGTCCCAAGTATGTCCCAAGTATATCCCAAGTATGTCCCAAGTATGTCCCAAGTATGTCCCAAGTATGTCCCAAGTATGTCCCAAGTATGTCCCAAGTATGTCCCAAGTATGTCCCAAGTATGTCCCAAGTATGTCCCAAGTATGTCCTAAGTATGTCCCAAGTATGTCCCAAGTATGTCCCAAGTATGTTCCAAGTATGTCCCAAGTATGTCCCAAGTATGTCCCAAGTATGTCCCAAGTATGTCCCAAGTATGTCCCAAGTATGTTCCAAGTATGTCCCAAGTATGTCCCAAGTATGTCCCAAGTATGTCCTAAGTATGTCCCAAGTATGTCCCAAGTATGTCCCAAGTATGTCCCAAGTATGTCCCAAGTATGTCCCTAGTATGTCCCAAGTATGTCCCAAGTATGTCCCAAGTATGTCCCAAGTATGTCCCAAGTATGTCCCAAGTATGTCCCAAGTATGTCCCAAGTATGTCCAAAGTATGTTCCAAGTATGTCCCAAGTATGTTCCAAGTATGTTCCAAGTATGTTCCTAAGTATGTTCCAAGTATGTCCCAAGTTATGTTCCAAGTATGTCCCAAGTATGTCCCAAGTATGTCCCAAGTATGTCCCAAGTATGTCCCAAGTATGTCCCAAGTATGTCCCAAGTATGTCCCAAGTATGTTCCAAGTATGTCCCAATTATGTCCCAAGTATGTCCCAAGTATGTCCCAAGTATGTCCCAAGTATGTCCCAAGTATGTCCCAAGTATGTCCCAAGTATGTCCCAAGTATGTCCCAAGTATGTCCCAAGTATGTCCCAAGTATGTCCCAAGTATGTCCCAAGTATGTTCCAAGTATGTCCCAAGTATGTCCCAAGTATGTCCCAAGTATGTCCTAAGTATGTTCCAAGTATGTCCCAAATATGTCCCAAGTATGTCCCATAGTATGTCCCAAGTATGTCCCAAGTATGTCCCAAGTATGTCCCAAGTATGTCCCAAGTATGTCCCAAGTATGTCCCAAGTATGTCCCAAGTATGTCCCAAGTATGTCCCAAGTATGTCCCAAGTATGTCCCAAGTATGTCCCAAGTATTTCCCAAGTATGTCCCAAGTATGTCCCAAGTATGTCCCTAGTATGTCCCTAGTATGTCCCAAGTATGTCCCAAGTATGTTCCTAGTATGTCCCAAGTATGTCCCAAGTATGTCCCAAGTATGTCCCAAGTATATCCCAAGTATGTCCCAAGTATGTCCCAAGTATGTCCCAAGTATGTCCCAAGTATGTCCCAAGTATGTCCCAAGTATGTCCTAAGTATGTCCCAAGTATGTCCCAAGTATGTCCCAAGTATGTCCCAAGTATGTCCCAAGTATGTCCCAAGTATGTTCCAAGTATGTCCCAAGTATGTCCCAAGTATGTCCCAAGTATGTCCCAAGTATGTCCCAAGTATGTCCCAAGTATGTCCCAAGTATGTCCCAAGTATGTCCCAAGTATGTCCCAAGTATGTCCCAAGTATGTCCCAAGTATGTCCCTAGTATGTCCCAATTATGTCCCAAGTATGTCTCATGTATGTCCCAAGTATGTCCCTAGTATGTCCCAAGTATGTCCCAAGTATGTCCCAAGTATGTCCCAAGTATGTCCCAAGTATGTCCCAAGTATGTCCCAAGAATGTCCCAAGTATGTCCCAAGTATGTCCCAAGTATGTCCCAAGTATGTCCCAAGTATGTCCCAAGTATGTCTCACTTATGTCCCAAGTTTGTCCCAAGTATGTCCCAAGTATGTCCCTAGTATGTCCCAAGTATGTCCATAGTATGTTTCAAGTATGTTCCAAGTATGTCCCAAGTATGTCCCAAGTATGTCCCAAGTATGTCCCAGTATGTCCCAAGTATGTCCCAAGTATGTCCCAAGTATGTCCCAAGTATGTCCCAAGTATGTCCCAAGTATGTCCCAAGTATGTCCCAAGTATGTCCCAAGTATGTCCCAAGTATGTCCCTAGTATGTTCCAAGTATGTCCCAAGTATGTCCCAAGTATGTCCCAAGTATGTCCCAAGTATGTCCCTAGTATGTCCCAAGTATGTCCATAGTATGTCCCAAATATGTCCCAAGTATGTCCCAAGTATGTCCCAAGTATGTCCCAAGTATGTCCCAAGTATGTCCCAAGTATGTCCCAAGTATGTCCCAAGTATGTCCCAAGTATGTCCCAAGTATGTCCCAAGTATGTCCCAAGTATGTCCCAAGTATGTCCCAAGTATGTCCTAAGTATGTCCCAAGTATGTCCCAAGTATGTCCCAAGTATGTCCCAGTATGTTCCAAGTATGTCCCAAAGTATGTCCCAAGTATGTCCCAAGTATGTCCCAAGTATGTCCCAAGTATGTCCCAAGTATGTCCCTAGTATGTCCCAAGTATGTCCCAAGTATGTCCCTTATGTCCCAAGTATGTCCCAAGTATGTCCCAAGTATATCCCAAGTATGTCCCAAGTATGTCCCAAGTATGTCCAAAGTATGTCCCAAGTATGTCCCAAGTATGTCCCAAGTATGTCCCAAGTATGTCCCAAGTATGTCCCAAGTATGTCCCAAGTATGTCCCAAGTATGTCCCAAGTATGTCCCAAGTATGTCCCAAGTATGTCCCAAGTATGTCCCAAGTATGTCCCAAGTATGTCCCAAGTATGTCCCAAGTATGTCCCTAGTATGTCCCAAGTATGTCCCAAGTATGTCCAAAGTATGTCCCTAGTATGTCCCAAGTATGTCCCAAGTATGTCCCAAGTATGTCCCAAGTATGTCCCAAGTATGTCCCAAGTATGTCCCAAGTATGTCCCAAGTATGTCCCAAGTATGTCCCAAGTATGTCCCAAGTATGTCCCAAGTATGTCCCAAGTATGTCCCAAGTATGTCCCAAGTATGTCCCAAGTATGTCCCAAGTATGTCCCAAGTATGTCCCAAGTATGTCCCAAGTATGTCCCAAGTATGTCCCAAGTATGTCCCAAGTATGTTCCAAGTATGTCCCAAGTATGTCCCTAGTATGTCCCAAGTATGTCCCAAGTATGTCCCAAGTATGTCCCAAGTATGTCCCAAGTATGTCCCAAGTATGTCCCAAGTATGTCCCAAGTATGTCCCAAGTATGTCCCAAGTATGTCCCAAGTATGTCCCAAGTATGTCCCAAGTATGTCCCAAGTATGTCCCAAGTATGTCCCAAGTATGTCCCAAGTATGTCCCAAGTATGTCCCAAGTATGTCCCAAGTATGTCCCAAGTATGTCCCAAGTATGTCCCAAGTATGTCCCAAGTATGTCCCAAGTATGTCCCAAGTATGTCCCAAGTATGTCCCAAGTATGTCCCAAGTATGTCCCAAGTATGTCCCAAGTATGTCTCAAGTATGTCCCAAGTATGTCCCAAGTATGTCCCTAGTATGTCCCAAGTATGTCCCAAGTATGTCCCAAGTATGTCCCAAGTATGTCCCTAGTATGTCCCAAGAATGTCCCAAGTATGTCCCAAGTATGTCCCATATGTCCCAAGTATGTCCCAAGTATGTCCCAAGTATGTCCCATGTCCAAGTATGTCCCAAGTATGTCCCTAGTATGTCCCAAGTATGTCCCAAGTATGTCCCTAGTATGTCCCAAGTATGTCCCAAGTATGTCCCAAGTATGTCCCAATTATGTCCCAAGTATGTCCCAAGTATGTCCCTAGTCCCAAGTAGTCCCAAGTGCCCAAGTATGTCCCAAGTATGTCCCAAGTATGTCCCAAGTATGTCCCAAGTATGTCCCAAGTATGTCCCAAGTATGTCCCAAGTATGTCCCAAGTATGTCCCAAGTATGTCCCAAGTATGTGCCTAGTATGTCCCAAGTATGTCCCAAGTATGTCCCAAGTATGTCCCAAGTATGTCCCAAGTATGTCCCAAGTATGTCCCAAGTATGTCCCAAGTATGTCCCAAGTATGTCCCAAGGATGTCCCAGTATGTCCCAAGTATGTCCCAAGTATGTCCCAAGTATGTCCCAAGTATGTCCCTAGTATGTCCCAAGTATGTCCCAAGTATGTCCCACGTATGTCCCAAGTATGTCCCAAGTATGTCCCATGTATGTCCCAAGTATGTCCCAAGTATGTCCCATAGTATGTCCCAAGTATGTCCCAAGTATGTCCCAAGTATGTCCCAAGTATGTCCCAAGTATGTCCCAAGTATGTCCCAAGTATGTCCCAAGTATGTCCCAAGTATGTCCCAAGTATGTCCCAAGTATGTCCCAAGTATGTCCCAAGTATGTCCCAAGTATGTCCCTAGTATGTCCCAAGTATGTCCCAAGTATGTCCCAAGTATGTCCCAAGTATGTCCCTAAGTATGTCCCAAGTATGTCCCAAGTATGTCCCAAGTATGTCCCAAGTATGTCCCAAGTATGTCCCAAGTATGTCCCTAGTATGTCCCAAGTATGTCCCAAGTATGTCCCAAGTATGTCCCAAGTATGTCCCAAGTATGTCCCAAGTATGTCCCAAGTATGTCCCAAGTATGTCCCAAGTATGTCCCAAGTATGTCCCAAGTATGTCCATAGTATGTCCCAAGTATGTCCCAAGTATGTCCCAAGTATGTCCCAAGTATGTCCCTAGTATGTCCCAAGTATGTCCCAAGTATGTCCCAAGTATGTCCCAAGTATGTCCCAAGTATGTCCCAAGTATGTCCCAAGTATGTCCCAAGTATGTCCCAAGTATGTCCCAAGTATGTCCCAAGTATGTCTCAAGTATGTCCCAAATATGTCCCAAGTATGTCCCAAGTATGTCCCAAGTATGTCCCAAGTATGTCCCAAGTATGTCCCAAGTATGTCCCAAGTATGTCCCTAGTATGTCCCAAGTATGTCCCAAGTATGTCCCAAGTATGTCCCAAGTATGTCCCAAGTATGTCCCAAGTATGTCCCAAGTATGTCCCAAGTATGTCCCAAGTATGTTCCAAGTATGTCCCAAGTATGTCCCAAGTATGTCCCAAGTATGTCCCAAGTATGTCCCAAGTATGTCCCAAGTATGTCCCAAGTATGTCCCAAGTATGTCCAAGTATGTCCCAAGTATGTCCCAAGTATGTCCCTAGTAAGTCTCAAGTATGTCCCAAGTATGTCCCATGTATGTCCCAAGTATGTCCCAAGTATGTCCATAGTATGTCCCAAGTATGTCCCAAGTATGTCCCAAGTATGTCCCAAGTATGTCCCTAGTATGTCCCAAGTATGTCCCAAGTATGTCCCAAGTATGTCCCTAGTATGTCCCAAGTATGTCCCAAGTATGTCCCATGTATGTCCCAAGTATGTCCCAAGTATGTCCCAAGTATGTCCCAAGTATGTCCCAAGTATGTCCCAAGTATGTCCCAAGTATGTCCCATGTATGTCCCAAGTATGTCCCAAGTATGTCCCAAGTATGTCCCAAGTATGTCCCAAGTATGTCCCAAGTATGTTCCAAGTATGTCCCAAGTATGTCCCTAGTATGTCCCAAGTATGTCCCAAGTATGTCCCAAGTATGTCCCAAGTATGTCCCAAGTATGTCCCAAGTATGTCCCAAGTATGTCCCAAGTATGTCCCAAGTGTCCCAAGTATGTCCCTAGTATGTCCCAAGTATGTCCCAAGTATGTCCCAAGTATGTCCCAAGTATGTCCCTAGTATGTCCCAAGTATGTCCCAAGTATGTCCCAAGTATGTCCCAAGGATGTCCCAAGTATGTCCCAAGTATGTCCCAAGTATGTTCCTAGTATGTCCCAAGTATGTCCCAAGTATGTCCCAAGTATGTCCCAAGTATGTCCCAAGTATGTCCCAAGTATGTCCCAAGTATGTCCCAAGTATGTCCCAAGTATGTCCCAAGTATGTCCCAAGTATGTCCCAAGTATGTCCCTAGTATGTCCCAAGTATGTCCCAAGTATGTCCCAAGTATGTCCCAAGTATGTCCCAAGTATGTCCCAAGTATGTCCCAAGTATGTCCCAAGTATGTCCCAATTATGTCCCAAGTATGTCCCAAGTATGTCCCAAGTATGTCCCTAGTATGTCCCAAGTATGTCCCAAGTATGTCCCAAGTATGTCCCAAGTATGTCCCAAGTATGTCCCAAGTATGTCCCAAGTATGTCCCAAGTATGTCCCAAGTATGTCCCAAGTATGTCCCAAGTATGTCCCAAGTATGTCCCAAGTATGTCCCAAGTATGTCCCAAGTATGTCCCTAGTATGTCCAAGTATGTCCCAAGTATGTCCCAAGTATGTCCCAAGTATGTCCCAAGTATGTCCCTAGTATGTCCCAAGTATGTCCCAAGTATGTCCCAAGTATGTCCCAAGTATGTCCCAAGTATGTCCCAAGTATGTCCCAAGTATGTCCCTAGTATGTCCCAAGTATGTCCCAAGTATGTCCCTAGTATGTCCCAAGTATGTCCCAAGTATGTCCCAAGTATGTCCCAAGTATGTCCCAAGTATGTCCCAAGTATGTCCCAAGTATGTCCCAAGTATGTCCCAAGTATGTCCCAAGTATGTCCCAAGTATGTCCCAAGTATGTCCCAAGTATGTCCCAAGTATGTCTCAAGTATGTCCCAAGTATGTCCCAAGTATGTCCCAAGTATGTCCCAAGTATGTCCATAGTATGTCCCAAGTATGTCCCAAGTATGTCCCAAGTATGTCCCAAGTATGTCCCAAGTATGTCCCAAGTATGTCCATAGTATGTCCCAAGTATGTCCCAAGTATGTCCCAAGTATGTCCCAAGTATGTCCCAAGTATGTCCCAAGTATGTCCCAAGTATGTCCCAAGTATGTCCCAAGTATGTCCCAAGTATGTCCCAAGTATGTCCCAAGTATGTCCCAAGTATGTCCCAAGTATGTCCCAAGTATGTCCCAAGTATGTCCCAAGTATGTCCCAAGTATGTCCCAAGTATGTCCCAAGTATGTCCCAAGTATGTCCCAAGTATGTCCCTAGTATGTCCCAAGTATGTCCCAAGTATGTTCCAAGTATGTCCCTAGTATGTCCCAAGTATGTCCCAAGTATGTCCCAAGTATGTCCCAAGTATGTCCCAAGTATGTCCCAAGTATGTCCCAAGTATGTCCCAAGGATGTCCCATAGTATGTCCCAAGTATGTCCCAAGTATGTCCCAAGTATGTCCCAAGTATGTCCCTAGTATGTCCCAAGTATGTCCCAAGTATGTCCCTAGTATGTCCCTAGTATGTCCCAAGTATGCCCAAGTATGTCCCAAGTATGTCCCAAGGATGTCCCAAGTATGTCCCAAGTATGTCCCAAGTATGTCCCAAGTATGTCCCAAGTATGTCCCAAGTATGTCCCAAGTATGTCCCAAGTATGTCCCAAGTATGTCCCAAGTATGTCCCAAGTATGTCCCAAGTATGTCCCTAGTATGTCCCAAGTATGTCCCAAGTATGTCCCAAGTATGTCCCAAGTATGTCCCAAGTATGTCCCAAGTATGTCCCAAGTATGTTCCTAGTATGTCCCTAGTATATCCCAAGTATGTCCCAAGTATGTCCCACTTATGTCCCAAGTATGTCCCAAGTATGTCCCAAGTATGTCCCTAGTATGTCCCAAGTATGTCCCAAGTATGTCCCAAGTATGTCCCAAGTATGTCCCAAGTATGTCCCAAGTATGTCCCAAGTATGTCCCAAGTATGTCCCTAGTATGTCCCAAGTATGTCCCAAGTATGTCCCTAGTATGTTTCAAGTATGTCCCAAGTATGTCCCTAGTATGTCCCAAGAATGTCCCAAGTATGTCCCAAATATGTCCCTAGTATGTCCCAAGTATGTCCCAAGTATGTCCCAAGTATGTCCCAAGTATGTCCCAAGTATGTCCCAAGTATGTCCCTAGTATGTCCCAAGTATGTCCCAAGTATGTCCCATGTATGTCCCAAGTATGTCCCTAGTATGTCCAAGTATGGCCCAAGTATGTCCCACTTATGTCCCAAGGATGTCCCAAGTATGTCCCTAGTAAGTCCCAAGTATGTCCATAGTATGTCCCAAATATGTCCCAAGTATGTCCCAAGTATGTCCCAAGTATGTCCCAAGTATGTCCCAAGTATGTCCCAAGTATGTCCCAAGTATGTCCCAAGTATGTCCCAAGTATGTCCCAAGTATGTCCCAAGTATGTCCCAAGTATGTCCCTAGTATGTCCCAAGTATGTCCCAAGTATGTCCCAAGTATGTCCCAAATATGTCCCAAGTATGTCCCAAGTATGTCCCAAGTATGTGCCTAGTATGTCCCTAGTATGTCCCAAGTATGTCCCAAGTATGTCCCAAGTATGTCCCTAGTATGTCCCAAGTATGTCCCAAGTATGTCCCAAGTATGTCCCAAGTATGTCCCAAGTATGTCCCAAGTATGTCCCAGTATGTCCCAAGTATGTCCCAAGTATGTCCCAAGTATGTCCCTAGTATGTCCCTAGTATATCCCAAGTATGTCCCAAGTATGTCCCAAGTATGTCCCAAGTATGTCCCAAGTATGTCCCAAGTATGTCCCAAGTATGTCCCTAGTATGTCCCTAGTATGTCCCAAGTATGTCCCAAGTATGTCCCAAGTATGTCCCAAGTATGTCCCAAGTATGTCCCAAGTATGTCCCAAGTATGTCCATAGTATGTCCCAAGTATGTCCATAGTATGTCCCAAGTATGTCCCAAGTATGTCCCAAGTATGTCCCAAGTATGTCCCAAGTATGTCCCAAGTATGTCCCAAGTATGTCCCAAGTATGTCCCAAGTATGTCCCAAGTATGTCCCAAGTATGTCCCAAGTATGTCCCAAGTATGTCCCAAGTATGTGCCAAGTATGTCCCAAGTATGTCCCAAGTATGTCCCAAGTATGTCCCAAGTATGTCCCAAGTATGTCCCAAATATGTCCCTAGTATGTCCCAAGTATGTCCCAAGTATGTGCCAAGTATGTCCCAAGTATGTCCCAAGTATGTCCCAAGTATGTGCCTAGTATGTCCCAAGTATGTCCCAAGTATGTCCCTAGTATGTCCCAATTATGTCCCAAGTATGTCCCAAGTATGTCCCAAGTATGTCCCAAGTATGTCCCAAGTATGTCCCAAGTATGTCCCAAGTATGTCCCAAGTATGTCCATAGTATGTCCCAAATATGTCCCAAGTATGTCCCAAGTATGTCCCAAGTATGTCCCAAGTATGTCCCAAGTATGTCCCAAGTATGTCCCAAGTATGTCCCAAGTATGTCCCTAGTATGTCCCAAGTATGTCCCAAGTATGTCCCAAGTATGTCCCACCTATGTCCCAAGTATGTCCCAAGTATGTCCCAAGTATGTCCCAAGTATGTCCCAAGTATGTCCCAAGTATGTCCCAAGTATGTCCCAAGTAGGTCCCAAGTATGTCCCAAGTATGTCACAAGTATGTCCATAAGTATGTCCCAAGTATGTCCCAAGTATGTCCCAAGTATGTCCCAAGTATGTCCCAAGTATGTCCCAAGTATGTCCCAAGTATGTCCCAAGTATGTCCCAAGTATGTCCCAAGTATGTCCCAAGTATGTCCCAAGTATGTCCCTAGTATGTCCCAAGTATGTCCCAAGTATGTCCCAAGTATGTCCCAAGTATGTCCCACTTATGTCCCAAGTATGTCCCAAGTATGTCCCAAGTATGTCCCAAGTATGTCCCAAGTATGTCCCAAGTATGTCCCAAGTATGTCCCAAGTATGTCCCAAGTATGTCCCAAGTATGTCCCAAGTATGTCCCAAGTATGTCCCAAGTATGTCCCAAGAATGTCCCAAGTATGTCCCAAGTATGTCCCAAGTATGTCCCAAGTATGTCCCAAGTATGTCCCAAGTATGTCCCAAGTATGTCCCAAGTATGTCCCAAGTATATCCCAAGTATGTCCCAAGTATGTCCCAAGTATGTCCCAAGTATGTCCCAAGTATGTCCCAAGTATGTCCCAAGTATGTCCCAAGTATGTCCCAAGTATGTCCCAAGTATGTCCAAAGTATGTCCCTAGTATGTCCCAAGTATGTCCCAAGTATGTCCCAAGTATGTCCCAAGTATGTCCCAAGTATGTCCCAAGTATGTCCCAAGTATGTTCCAAGTATGTCCCAAGTATGTCCCAAGTATGTCCCAAGTATGTCCCAAGTATGTCCCAAGTATGTCCCAAGTATGTCCCAAGTATGTCCCAAGTATGTCCCAAGTATGTCCCAACTATGTCCCAAGTATGTCCCAAGTATGTCCCAAGTATGTCCCAAGTATGTCCCAAGTATGTCCCAAGTATGTCCCAAGTATGTCCCAAGTATGTCCCAAGTATGTCCCAAGTATGTCCCAAGTATGTCCATAGTATGTCCCAAGTATGTCCCAAGTATGTCCCAAGTATGTCCCAAGTATGTCCCAAGTATGTCCCAAGTATGTCCCAAGTATGTCCATAGTATGTCCCAAGTATGTCCCAAGTATGTCCCAAGTATGTCCCAAGTATGTCCCAAGTAGTGCCCAAGTATGTCCCAAGTATGTCCCAAGTATGTCCCAAGTATGTCCCAAGTATGTCCCAAGTATGTCCCAAGTATGTCCCAAGTATGTCCCAAGTATGTCCCAAGTATGTCCCAAGTATGTCCCAAGTATGTCCCAAGTATGTCCCAAGTATGTCCCTAGTATGTCCCAATTATGTCCCAAGTATGTCCCAAGTATGTCCCAAGTATGTCCCAAGTATGTCCCAAGTATGTCCCAAGGATGTCCCAAGTATGTCCCAAGTATGTCCCAAGTATGTCCCAAGTATGTCCCAAGTATGTCCCAAGTATGTCCCAAGTATGTCCCAAGTATGTCCCAAGTATGTCCCAAGTATGTCCCAAATATGTCCCAAGTATGTCCCTAGTATGTCCCAAGTATGTCCCAAGTATGTCCAAAGTATGTCCCTAGTATGTCCCAAGTATGTCCCAAGTATGTCCCAAGTATGTCCCAAGTATGTCCCAAGTATGTCCCAAGTATGTCCCAAGTATGTCCCAAGTATGTCCCTAGTATGTCCCAAGTATGTCCCAAGTATGTCCCTAGTATGTCCCAAGTATGTCCCAAGTATGTCCCTAGTATGTCCCAAGTATGTCCCAAGTATGTCCCAAGTATGTTCCTAGTATGTCCCTAGTATATCCCAAGTATGTCCCAAGTATGTCCCAAGTATATCCCAAGTATGTCCCAAGTATGTCCCAAGTATGTCCCTAGTATGTCCCTAGTATGTCCCAAGTATGCCCAAGTATGTCCCAAGTATGTCCCAAGTATGTCCCAAGTATGTCCCAAGTATGTCCCAAGTATGTCCCAAGTATGTCCCAAGTATGTCCCAAGTATGTCCCTAGTATGTTCCAAGTATGTCCCAAGTATGTCCCTAAGTATGTCCCAAGTATGTCCCAAGTATGTCCCAAGTATGTCCCAAGTATGTCCCAAGTATGTCCCAAGTATGTCCCAAGTATGTCCCAAGTATGTCCCAAGTATGTCCCAAGTATGTCCCAAGTATGTCCCAAGTATGTCCCAAGTATGTCCCAAGTATGTCCCTAGTATGTCCATAGTATGTCCCAAGTATGTCCCAAGTATGTCCCAAGTATGTCCCAAGTATGTCCCAAGTATGTCCCAAGTATGTCCCAAGTATGTCCCAAGTATGTCCCAAGTATGTCCCAAGTATGTCCCAAGTATGTCCCAAGTATGTCCCAAGTATGTCCCAAGTATGTCCCAGTATGTCCATGTCCCAAGTATGTCCCAAGTATGTCCCAAGTATGTCCCAAGTATGTCCCAAGTATGTCCCAAGTATGTCCCAAGTATGTCCCAAGTATGTCCCAAGTATGTCCCAAGTATGTCCCAAGTATGTCCCAAGTATGTCCCAAGTATGTCCCAAGTATGTCCCAAGTATGTCCCAAGTATGTCCCAAGTATGTCCCAAAGTATGTCCAAGTATGTCCCAAGTATGTCCCAAGTATGTCCCAAGTATGTCCCAAGTATGTCCCAAGTATGTCCCAAGTATTTCCCAAGTATGTCCCAAGTATGTCCCAAGTATGTCCCAAGTATGTCCCAAGTATGTCCCAAGTATGTCCCAAGTATGTCCCAAGTATGTCCCAAGTATGTCCCTAGTATGTCCCAAGTATGTCCCAAGTATGTCCCTAGTATGTCCCTAGTATGTCCCAAGTATGTCCCAAGTATGTCCCACGTATGTCCCAAGTATGTCCCAAGTATGTCCCAAGTATGTCCCAAGTATGTCCCAAGTATGTCCCAAGTATGTCCCAAGTATGTCCCAAGTATGTCCCAAGTATGTCCCAAGTATGTCCCAAGTATGTCCCAAGTATGTCCCAAGTATGTCCCTAGTATGTCCCAAGTATGTCCCAAGTATGTCCCTAGTATGTCCCAAGTATGTCCCAAGTATGTCCCAAGTATGTTCCTAGTATGTCCCTAGTATATCCCAAGTATGCCCAAGTATGTCCCACGTATATCCCAAGTATGTCCCAAGTATGTCCCAAGTATGTCCCTAGTATGTCCCTAGTATATCCCAAGTATGTCCCAAATATGTCCCACGTATGTCCCAAGTATGTCCCAAGTATGTCCCAAGTATGTCCCAAGTATGTCCCTAGTATGTCCCAAGTATGTCCCAAGTATGTCCCAAGTATGTTCCAAGTATGTCCCAAGTATGTCCCTAGTATGTCCCAAGAATGTCCCAAGTATGTCCCAAATATTTCCCAAGTATGTCCCAAGTATGTCCCAAGTATGTCCCAAGTATGTCCCAAGTATGTCCCAAGTATGTCCCAAGTATGTCCCTAGTATGTCCCAAGTATGTCCCAAGTATGTCCCAAGTATGTCCCAAGTATGTCCCAAGTATGTCCCTAGTATGTCCCAAGTATGTCCCAAGTATGTCCCAAGTATGTGCCCAAGTATGTCCCAAGTCCCAAGTATGTCCCAAGTATGTCCATAGTATGTCCCAAGTATGTCCCAAGTATGTCCCAAGTATGTCCCAAGTATGTCCCAAGTATGTCCCAAGTATGTCCCAAGTATGTCCCAAGTATGTCCCAAGTATGTCCCAAGTATGTCCCAAGTATGTCCCTAGTATGTCCCAAGTATGTCCCAAGTATGTCCCAAGTATGTCCCAAATATGTCCCTAGTATGTCCCAAGTATGTCCCAAGTATGTCCCTAGTATGTCCCAAGTATGTCCCAAGTATGTCCCAAGTATGTCCCAAGTATGTCCCAAGTATGTCCCAAGTATGTCCCAAGTATGTCCCAAGTATGTCCCAAGTATGTCCCAAGTATGTCCCAAGGATGTCCCAAGTATGTCCCAAGTATGTCCCAAGTATGTCCCAAGTATGTCCCAAGTATGTCCCAAGTATGTCCCAAGTATGTCCCAAGTATGTCCCAAGTATGTCCCAAGTATGTCCCAAGTATGTCCCAAGTATGTCCCAAGTATGTCCATAGTATGTCCCAAGTATGTCCCAAGTATGTCCCAAGTATGTCCCAAGTATGTCCCAAGTATGTCCCAAGTATGTCCATAAGTATGTCCCAAGTATGTCCCAAGTATGTCCCAAGTATGTCCCAAGTATGTCCCAAGTATGTCCCAAATATGTCCCTAGTATGTCCCAAGTATGTCCCAAGTATGTGCCTAGTATGTCCCAAGTATGTCCCAAGTATGTCCCAAGTATGTGCCTAGTATGTCCCAAGTATGTCCCAAGTATGTCCCAAGTATGTCCCAAGTATGTCCCAAGTATGTCCCAAGTATGTCCCAAGTATGTCCCAAGTATGTCCCAAGTATGTCCCAAGTATGTCCCAAGTATGTCCCTAGTATGTCCCAAGTATGTCCCAAGTATGTCCCAAGTATGTCCCAAGTATGTCCCAAGTATGTCCCAAGTATGTCCCTAGTATGTCCCTAGTATGTCCCTAGTAGACCCAAGTATGCCCAAGTATGTCCCACTTATGTCCCAAGGATGTCCCAAGTATGTCCCTAGTAAGTCCCAAGTATGTCCATAGTATGTCCCAAATATGTCCCAAGTATGTCCCAAGTATGTCCCAAGTATGTCCCAAGTATGTCCCAAGTATGTGCCAAGTATGTCCCAATTATGTCCCAAGTATGTCCCAAGTATGTCCCACCTATGTCCCAAGTATGTCCCAAGTATGTCCCAAGTATGTCCCAAGTATGTCCCAAGTATGTCCCAAGTATGTCCCAAGTATGTCCCAAGTATGTCCCAAGTATGTCCCAAGCATATCCCAAGTATGTCCCAAGTATGTCCATAGTATGTCCCAAGTATGTCCCAAGTATGTCCCAAGTATGTCCCAAGTATGTCCCAAGTATGTCCCAAGTATGTCCCAAGTATGTCCCAAGTATGTCCCAAGTATGTCCCAAGTATGTCCCAAGTATGTCCATAGTATGTCCCAAGTATGTCCCAAGTATGTCCCACGTATGTCCCAAGTATGTCCCAAGTTTGTCCCAAGTATGTCCCAAGTATGTCCCAAGTATGTCCCAAGTATGTCCCAAGTATGTCCCAAGTATGTCCCAAGTATGTCCCAAGTATGTCCCAAGTATGTCCCAAGTATGTCCCAAGTATGTCCCAAGTATGTCCCAAGTATGTCCCAAGTATGTCCCAAGTATGTCCCAAGTATGTCCCAAGTATGTCCCAAGTATGTCCCAAGTATGTCCCAAGTATGTCCCAAGTATGTCCGTAGTATGTCCCAAGTATGTCCCAAGTATGTCCCAAGTATGTCCCAAGTATGTCCCAAGTATGTCCCAAGTTTGTCCCAAGTATGACCCAAGTATGTCCCTAGTATGTCCCTAGTATATCCCAAGTATGTCCAAGTATGTCCCAAGTATTTCCCTAGTAAGTCTCATGTATGTCCCATGTATATCCGAAGTATGTCCCAAGTATGTCCATAGTATGTTCCAAGTATGTCCCAAGTATGTCCCAAGTATGTCCCAAGTATGTCCCAATTATATCCCAAGTATGTCACAAGTATGTCCCTAGTATATCCCAAGTATGTCCCAAGTATGTCCCTAGTATGTCCCAAGTATGTCCCAAGTATGTCCCAAGTATGTCCCTAGTATGTCCCAAGTATGTCCCAAGTATGTCCCATGTATGTCCCTAGTATGTCCCTAAAATATCCCAAGTATGTCCCAAGTATGTCCCTAGTATGTCCCAAGTATGTCCCAAGTATTTCCCTAGTATGTCCCAAGTATGTCCCAAGTATGTCCCTAGTATGTCCCAAGTAGGTCCCAAGTATGTCCCAAGTATGTCCCAAGTATGTTCCTAGTATGTCCCTAGTATATCCCATGTATGCCCAAGTATGTCCCACTTATATCCCAAGTATGTCCCAAGTATGTCCCTAGTATGTCCCTAGTATATCCCAAGTATGCCCACTTATGTACCAAGTATGTCCCAAGTATGTCCCAAGTATGTCCCAAGTATGTCCCTAGTATGTCCCAAGTATGTCCCTAGTATGTCCCAAGTATGTCCCAAGTATGTCCCTAGTATGTCGCAAGTATGTCCCAAGTATGTCCCAAGTATTTCCCTAGTATGTCTCAAGTATGTCCCAAGTATGTGCCTAGTATGTCCCAAGTATGTCCCAAGTATGTCCCTGGTATGACCCTAGTATATGCCAAGTATGCCCAAGTATGTCCTACTTATGTCCCAAGTATGTCCCAAGTATGTCCCTAGTAAGTCCCAAGTATGTCCATAGTATGTCCCAAATATGTCCCAAGTATGTCCCTAGTAGGCTGACGGAAATCCTCTAACTGAACCCTCCCCGAGGGTGTCGGCTGGGCAATGGACACTGTATGTACCTCGGCTTAAAGCGAGCTATATACCTAGTGTCACTTGCGCGTCTTACACCCAGGAAATGCAGTGTCTAGCTAAGGTGACGGCCAGTTCTGTCCAGCTTTAGCTGGGCAGAGTTGAGCAAGAGCCATGGTTACGAGGTGCCTGGCAGTAGGCATAAAATGCTATGGGGTGGTACCCAAGAACAAAATGCAACCACCATGGTCATTTCCAAATGCACAACATAAAGGACCAAACTCGGGCTGGGATATCAGCCCAAACGTCGGTGGAAGGCGTGACTGCTACCACCGGCGGGCACGGTGGGGAGAAATCCCCTCTACGTGTCGCCAGCGGTCACACCTCTGTCGCGGTTGGAGCAGGCCAAGACAGTTGTACAGCTACTGCCACAACGTCAAAAGCCAAAGTGTGGCGTGGTACCGCAGTCGATACAGACTCGGACTGCGAGTCGCACGGCGGCTCTATAAATACGGAGGCCGAGGAAAAGCTGCTGCTTTCCCCAGTCCTGTCGGGTTCTAGCACCTCTTGTAAGGTAAGGCCCAAAAGGACGAAGGAAGGCATGCGAGCGAAGGCCCAATATAAGGCGGCCCTCAAGATCAAAGCGAGGCTCGATGGCAGCGGTAAGCTCACCCTAGAGGAGAGCAACAAGCTGGCGTGGGCCGAGCAAAAGATCAAGGAGGGTCGCAAACACTTTGCGGAGAGACAGGCGATGCAAGCCACCTCCGCATTATACGCCAACAAAGTGGAGGAGAGCTTGGCTGTCAAGCGGCAGCGCTCAACTGAGCCAGCGAAGGCGGAGGCCCCAGCGAGCAAAAGGCCACGCCCAAGACCGCAGAGCAAGGCTCCACCAAGCTCTACTCCAAAGGGAAAAACGCCGGGAAAGGAGTCAGCCAGTGACGTGGCGAAACGGCATCTGACCGTAGCCCTCGTCGACAAAAGCGACCCTTTCGGCAAAATGACCCTGGAACAGTGGAAGCTAGTGGAGGGAAGCTGTTCGAGGAGATTTTTAAAAGGATGGACGACCCAGCAGCGCAACCTGTCACGTTCGACGGAGCAGGCTGGCTGTTTGGAGTCAAAATCCTTAAATGTAAGGACGACCTCACCCTCAAGTGGGTCACCAGCGTCGTTGCAGACATGGGAAGCCCATGGGAGGGTGCCCAGCTGGAAGTAGTTGACAGAACTTGTATTCCGTCAGTGCCGAAAGCGAAAGTACTCTTCCCAAGGGTTGTACCAAAGGAGCAGGCGCTGAAACTATTAAGGTGGCAAAACCCAGACGTGCCAACAGCTGACTGGAAGGTACTGCATGTTGCTAAGCCCGACAAGAACGGGCAGCACATGGTCCTCCAGATCAACAAGGAGGCCGATGATTTGCTCTACCCTAGATTCGGGAAGATGGCGTGGGGAGTAGGAAGCGTGCACCTACGACTCAAAAAGCGCCATCCCGAAGACAAGAACGAGCACACGCTAGAGGCTGGAGAGGTCGAGAAAGACCTGGGCATCGACGAGATGGTCGATAAAGCCAGCAGCCTCGATATAACGGAGGTAGAGACCGAAAGGGATGAGGAATCAGGCACAGCAGCTGACCCACCCAGTATGGAGGACGATGAGGATGTGGACGCAACCATGGTAGTTGACCCATCCAGGCCTGGGGACGCCGACAACGACCATGCAGTTGAAGGTCCTCCAGGTCAACTTGCATAAAAGCAAGCTTGCGTCGGCGGAGCTCCTATTAACCCTTGAGACAGGGCCCGCCGAAGTGGCCTTAGTTCAGGAACCTTGGATTGCGGCAGGGAACAAGGTCTCAGGGCTAAGGTCACAAAACTACAACGTTTTCTATCCCACCGCAGTAAGTAAGGCAAGGACGGCCATTCTGGTAAGAAAAGGCATCTATGCTTACCTTATGTCTAATTACAGCACGGATGACCTCACAGTTGTGGCCCTGGAAGGTCGCGATGATGAGCCAATACTACTGGCATCCTGCTATATGGCACACGAGCGAGAGTCGCCACCGCCCGAGCTCGAACACTAACGGCTGAGGCGAGCAGGAGAAAACAACCACTCGTCGTCGGAACGGACGCCAACGCACATCACACCGTGTGGGGTAGTCCAGACATCAATGACAGAGGTGAGTCACTCTTAAGCTTTATCCTACAAACTAACCTTAAAATAGAAAACGTTGGAGATGTGCCCACATATGTGGGACCAACATCGGCCAATGTCCTAGACCTAACTCTGACCTTAGGGAATAGTACACAGGCATCAGAATGGAGAGTCCTTGATAGAAACTCCTTCTCAGACCACAAGTACATCCAATTTAAGATCGAGTTCAACCACAACCAAACCAGAAACGCCTATAGGAACCCCCGGAACACAGACTGGGTGAAGTACCTTAGAACGGTAGAATCAAAACTACCAAACCCAACGAGTATCTGCTCGGTAGGCGACATTGAGAGGTCCGTGGAGACGCTCACAGCCAACCTAACCGAAGCATACAAAACCTCCTGCAAACTCACAGTTAGCAAAAGGAGAACCAGACCCCCTGGTGGACCCCAGCGCTGAAAGAGCAGAGGAAGGACGTGCAAGAATGCTTCAAACTCGCCAAACAAGCGGATGAGCAAATAATCTGGGAGGAATACAAGATTAGACTTCGCGTCTTCAAAAAAGAAGTACGGAAGGCAAAACAGAACTCTTGGAGAAACTTCTGCTCCAGCATAGAGAAGGTTTCCGAAACAGCTAGACTCAGGAAACTGCTTTCAAAGCAGCCACCCATGCAGAGTCAGCTAAAAACGAACGACGGACACTGGACAGAAAGCAGCAGGGAAGCGACATGTGCTCTACTTGATGCGCACTTTCCAGGCTGCACTCCAGTCACTGAGGCAGACACGCCCCAAGACCTACACACGCAACAAGTCAACATCCCAGACAATATCATCACTCCAGAAAAGATCCGATGGGCGATCGACTCGTTCGCGAGTTATAAATCCCCAGGGCTAGATGGAATATTCCCAGCCATGCTAAAAACGATCAAATGCGCAATCGTCCCATGGCTACGATCCATTTTTATAGCATGCTTGAGGTGGAGCTATGTACCTGTGGCCTGGAGGACAGCACGCGTTGTATTCCTGCCCAAAGCAGGGAAATGCAGTCACGTGCAACCAAAAGACTACAGGCCCATCAGCCTCACATCATTCCTGCTCAAAACAATGGAGAAGCTACTGGACCTTCACATAAGAGAAGGCATGAACCTGACCTTGGAGGGAAACCAGCACGCCTACACGAAAGGGAAATCGGTGGAAACAGCGCTACACTCCCTAGTAGCCCCCATCGAGAAGGCACTGTACCATCAAGAATTTGCCCTGGGAGCATTCCTTGACATTTCGGGTGCATTCAACAACGTCACTACAGAAGCAATAATGCGAAGCCTAAGAGCCCTAGCAATACACACGGCATTGGACTCCTGGATATATAACCTGCTGAGCTGCAGAAGAGTACAAGCCGAGTGGGGTACCACAACCATTACAAGAGAGGCACACGGCGGAACGCCCCAGGGCGGAGTCCTGTCACCTCTTCTATGGAACCTTGTGGTCAACGAATTACTTAAAAAATTTCGCAGGAAAGCACCCAAGATAACCGCATATGCCGACGACATAAGCATAATTATTATGGGAAAATGTCCATCGACTGTCAGCTCAATCATGGACTCTACTCTCAGAGAGATACTAAAGTGGGCCACAGAAGCCGGACTTAGCATCAATGCGGAGAAGACGGACCTCATTCTCTTCACCAAGAGATACAAGGTACCGCAATGGACTCCACCCACGATAAATGGAACACCGCTAACGCCAAAAAACAACGTAAAATACCTTGGAGTAGTAATCGATAGTAAACTATCCTGGAGACTCAATGTGGAGGAAAGGGTGAAAAAGGCAACCAATGCGCTATATGCATCCCAGAAGATGCTAAGCAGCACTTGGGGCCTATCACCAAGACTAACACACTGGCTCTTCATATCAGTTATACGACCGATACTACTACACGGTATATTGGTATGGTGGCAAGCCACAGAGAAGTCCACATATCTAAAGCTGATGGAAAAGGCCCAGCGGCAGGCACTGGTCTGCATAACGGGGGCGCTACGGTCTACTCCAACAAAAGCACTGGAACACATCCTAGGTGTCAACCCCCTGGACATCCAAGCACGCCTCACTGCACACAGGACGGCCCAACGTCTTTGCGCGGCTGGCACCATGGCTCTACAAAGCTATGGACACAGCACAGTGGGCAGAGAGATCAACAGTAGCACGGACTACATGATCCCAAAAACCAACTTTACAGGCGCATCAGCATTACTGGGACCAGAAGACTGGCGTACAGGGCTGGCTCAGGAAGCAATGCACCTTTTTCACGGACGGCTCAAAGATGGCCTCAGGAGTCGGAGCCGCCGTGTACTGCAAGGAACCGGAATTGAAACTCTCCTACAAACTGCCAAACCACTGCACTATATTCCAGGCGGAAGTTTTCGCCATAAGGAAAGCAGCCGAATTGGCAGAATTACACGCACCAAACGATCAAATCAACATATACGTAGACAGCCAAGCGGCAATCAAAGCAATGCAGAGTCACGCCATCAACTCCAAAAATGTTCTGGCAAGCAGAGAAGCATTAGATTCCCTCAGCACCTCCAGCAAGGTGCAAATCTACTGGATTCCCAGCCACCAGGGCATCGATGGAAACGAAATGGCGGACACTCTTGCAAAAGCCGGGGTCGCACTAAGCCGAGAAGCAACACTAAATATACCTATCTCCCTACAGACGCTATACAGCAAGATGGAGGAGATAGCGGAGAAAGAAGCAGAGGAAAAGTGGAAGAACACGACCGGCTGCAGAATCTCTAAAATTATGTGCAATAAGAGAGACAAAAAACTCACGCACTATACGCTGCAGCTCCAAAGAAGAGACTGCAGACTGCTTATAGGCATATTAACTGGTCACTGCCTAGCAGCCGCTCACGCGATAAAGCTAGGCATCACGACAGCAGACACCTGCAGGAAATGCAAGGAACCTGGAGTAGCAGAAACTCTAGAACACCTCATCTGCAGCTGCCCAGCAATCGCCACGACAAGATTAAGACATCTGCACTCCCAAGCTTCACCACTCTGGAAGAGGATCAGCCAAGGAGGGCATCCAAAAAGTATGTGCTAACGGAATGTCCAAAGATGTCAAAACACGGCCTACACGATGTCCCGTAAGGCGAAATGTGAGGCCCAAGTAGGGCCCAAGTAAGTACCAACCTATGTCCCAGTATGTCCCAAGTATGTCCCAAGTATGTCCCAACTATGTCCCTAGTATGTCCCAAGTATGTCCCAAGTATGTCCCAAGTATGTCCCAAGTATGTCCCAAGTATGTCCCAAGTATGTCCCAAGTATGTCCCAAGTATGTCCCAAGTATGTCCCAAGTATGTCCCAAGTATGTCCCTAGTATGTCCCAAATATGTCCCAAGTATGTCCCTAGTATGTCCCAAGTATGTCCCAAGTATGTCCCAAGTATGTCCCTAGTATGTCCCAAGTATGTCCCAAGTATGTCCCAAGTATGTCCCTAGTATGTCCCAAGTATGTCCCAAGTATGTCCCAAGTATGTCCCAAGTATGTCCCAAGTATGTCCCAAGTATGTCCCAAGTATGTCCCAAGTATGTCCCTAGTATGTCCCAATATGTCCCAAGTATGTCCCAAGTATGTCCTAGTATGTCCCAAGTATGTCCCAAGTATGTCCCAAGTATGTCCCAAGTATGTCCCAAGTATGTCCCAAGTATGTCCCAAATATGTCCCAAGTATGTCCTAAGTATGTCCCAAGTATGTTCCAAGTATGTCCCAAGTATGTCCCAAGTATGTCCCAAGTATGTCCCAAGTATGTTGTCCCAAGTATGTCCCAAGTATGTCCCAAGTATGTCCCAAGTATGTCCCAAGTATGTCCCAAGTATGTCCCAAGTATGTCCCAAGTATGTCCCAAGTATGTCCCAAGTATGTCCCAAGTATGTCCCAAGTATGTCCCAAGTATGTCCCAAGTATGTCCCAAGTATGTCCCAAGTATGTCCCAAGTATGTCCCAGTATGTCCCAAGTATGTCCCAAGTATGTCCCAAGTATGTCCCAAGTATGTCCCAATTATGTCCCAAGTATGTCCATGTCCCAAGTATGTCCCAAGTATGTCCCAAGTATGTCCCAAGTATGTCCCAAGTATGTCCCAAGTATGTCCCAAGTATGTCCCAAGTATGTCCCAAGTATGTCCCAAGTATGTCCCAAGTATGTCCCAAGTATGTCCCAAGTATGTCCCCAGTATGTCCCAAGTATGTCCCAAGTATGTCCCAAGTATGTCCCAAGTATGTCCCAAGTATGTCCCAAGTATGTCCCAAGTATGTCCCAAGTATGTCCCAAGTATGTCCCAAGTATGTCCCAAGTATATCCCAAGTATGTCCCAAGTATGTCCCAAGTATGTCCCAAGTATGTCCCAAGTATGTCCCAAGTATGTCCCAAGTATGTCCCAAGTATGTCCCAAGTATGTCCCAAGTATGTCCTAAGTATGTCCCAAGTATGTCCCAAGTATGTCCCAAGTATGTCCCAAGTATGTCCCAAGTATGTCCCAAGTATGTCCCAAGTATGTCCCAAGTATGTCCCAAGTATGTCCCAAGTATGTCCCAAGTATGTCCCTAGTATGTTCCAAGTATGTCCCAAGTATGTCCCAAGTATGTCCCAAGTATGTCCCAAGTATGTCCCAAGTATATCCCAAGTATGTCCCAAGTATATCCAAGTATGTCCCAAGTATGTCCCAAGTATGTCCCAAGTATGTCCCAAGTATGTTCCAAGTATGTTCCAAGTATGTCCCAAATATGTCCCAAGTATGTCCCAAGTATGTCCCTAGTATGTCCCAAGTATGTCCCAAGTATGTCCCAAGTATGTCCCAAGTATGTCCCAAGTATGTCCCAAGTATGTCCCAAGTATGTCCCAAGTATGTCCCAAGTATGTCCCAAGTATGTCCCAAGTATGTCCCAAGTATGTCCCTAGTATGTCCCAAGTATGTCCCAAGTATGTCCCAAGTATGTCCCAAGTATGTCCCAAGTATATCCCAAGTATGTCCCAAGTATGTCCCAAGTATGTCCCAAGTATGTCCTAGTATGTCCCAAGTATGTCCCAAGTATGTCCCAAGTATGTCCCAAGTATGTCCCAAGTATGTCCCAAGTATGTTCCAAGTATGTCCCAAGTATGTTCCAAGTATGTCCCAAGTATGTCCCAAGTATGTCCCAAGTATGTCCCAAGTATGTCCCAAGTATGTCCCAAGTATGTCCCAAGTATGTCCCAAGTATGTCCCAAGTATGTTCCAAGTATGTCCCAAGTATGTCCCAAGTATGTCCCAAGTATGTCCCAAGTATGTCCCAAGTATGTCCCAATTATGTCCCAAGAATGTCCCAAGTATGTCCCAAGTATGTCCCAAGTATGATCCCAATATGTCCCAAGTATGTCCCAAGTATGTTCCAAGTATGTCCCAAGTATGTCCCAAATATGTCCCAAGTATGTCCCAGGTATGTCCCAAGTATGTCCCAATTATGTCCCAAGTATGTCCCAAGTATGTCCCAGTATGTCCCAAGTATGTCCCAAGTATGTCCCACGTATGTTCCAAGTATGTCCCAAGTATGTCCCAAGTATGTCCCAAGTATGTTCCAAGTATGTCCCAAGTATGTCCCAAGTATGTCCCAAGTATGTCCCAAGTATGTCCCAAGTATGTCCCAAGTATGTCCCAAGTATGTCCCTAGTATGTTGTCCCAAGTATGTCCCAAGTATGTCCCAAGTATGTCCCAAGTATGTCCCACTTATGTCCCACTTATGTCCCAAGTATGTCCCAAGTATGTCCCAAGTATGTCCCAAGTATGTCCCAAGTATGTCCCAAGTATGTCCCAAGTATGTCCCAAGTATGTCCCAAGTATGTCCCAAGTATGTCCCAAGTATGTCCCAAGTATGTCCCAAGTATGTCCTAAGTATGTCCCAAGTATGTCCCAAGTATGTCCCAAGTATGTCCCAAGTATGTCCCAAGTATGTCCCAAGTATGTCCCAAGTATGTCCCAAGTATGTCCCAAGTATGTCCCAAGTATGTCCCAAGTATGTCCCAAGTATGTCCCAAGTATGTCCCAAGTATGTCCCAAGTATGTCCCAAGTATGTCCCAAGTATGTCCCAATTATGTCCCAAGTATGTCCCAAGTATGTCCCAAGTATGTCCCAAGTATGTCCCAAGTATGTCCCAAGTATGTCCCAAGTATGTTCCAAATATGTCCCAAGTATGTCCCAAGTATGTCCCAAGTATGTCCCAAGTATGTCCCAAGTATGTCCCAAGTATGTCCCAAGTATGTCCCAAGTATGTCCCAAGTATGTCCCAAGTATGTCCCAAGTATGTCCCAAGTATGTCCCAAGTATGTCCTAAGTATGTCCCAAGTATGTCCCAAGTATGTCCCAAGTATGTCCCAAGTATGTCCCAAGTATATCCCAATTATGTCCCAAGTATGTCCCAAGTATGTCCCAAGTATTTCCCAAGTATGTCCCAAGTATGTCCCAAGTATGTCCCAAGTATGTCCCAAGTATGTCCCAAGTATGTCCCAAGTATGTCCCAAGTATGTCCCAAGTATGTCCCAAGTATGTCCCACTTATGTCCCAATTATGTCCCAAGTATGTCCCAAGTATGTCCCAAGTATGTCCCAAGTATGTCCCAAGTATGTCCCAAGTATGTCCCAAGTATGTCCCAAGTATGTCCCAAGTATGTCCCAAGTATGTCCCAAGTATGTCCCAAGTATGTCCCAAGTATGTCCCAAGTATGTCCCAAGTATGTCCCAAGTATGTCCCAAGTATGTCATGTCCCAAGTATGTCCCAAGTATGTCCCAAGTATGTCCCAAGTATGTCCCAAGTATGTCCCAAGTATGTCCCAAGTATGTCCCAAGTATGTCCCAAGTATGTCCCAAGTATGTCCCAAGTATGTCCCAAGTATATTCCAAGTATGTCCCAAGTATGTCCTAAGTATGTCCCAAGTATGTCCCAAGTATGTCCCAAGTATGTCCCAAGTATGTCCCAAGTATGTCCCAAGTATGTCCCAAGTATATCCCAAGTATGTCCCAAGTATGTTCCAAGTATGTCCCAAGTATGTTCCAAGTATGTCCCAAGTATGTCCCAAGTATGTCCCAAGTATGTCCCAAGTATGTCCCAAGTATGTCCCAAGTATGTTCCAAGTATGTCCCAAGTATGTCCCAAGTATGTCCCAAGTATGTCCCAAGTATGTCCCAAGTATGTCCCAAGTATGTCCCAAGTATGTCCCAAGTATGTCCCAAGTATGTCCCAAGTATGTCCCAAGTATGTTCCAAGTATGTCCCAAGTATGTCCCAAGTATGTCCCTAGTATGTCCCAAGTATGTCCCAAGTATGTCCCAAGTATGTCCCAAGTATGTCCCAAGTATGTCCCTAGTATGTCCAAGTATGTCCCAAGTATGTCCCAAGTATGTCCCAAGTATGTTCCAAGTATGTCCTAAGTATGTCCCAAGTATGTCCCAAGTATGTCCCAAGTATGTCCCAAGTATGTCCCAAGTATGTCCCAAGTATGTCCCAAGTATGTCCCAAGTATGTTCCAAGTATATCCCAAGTATGTTCCAAGTATGTCCCAAGTATGTCCCAGTATGTCCCAAGTATGTCCCAAGTATGTTCCAAGTATGTCCCAAGTATGTCCCAAGTATGTCCCAAGTATGTCCCAAGTATGTCCCAAGTATGTCCCAAGTATGTCCCAAGTATGTCCCAAGTATGTCCCAAGTATGTCCCAAGTATGTCCCAAGTATGTCCCAAGTATGTCCCAAGTATGTCCCAAGTATGTCCCAAGTATGTCTCAAGTATGTCCCAAGTATGTCCCAAGTATGTCCCAAGTATGTCCCAAGTATGTCCAAGTATGTCCCAAGTATGTCCCAAGTATGTCCCAAGTATGTACCAAGTATGTCCCAAGTATGTCCCAAGTATGTCCCAAGTATGTCCCTAGTATGTTCCAAGTATGTCCCAAGTATGTCCATAAGTATGTCCCAAGTATGTCCCAAGTATGTCCTAAGTATGTCCCAAGTATGTCCCAAGTATGTCCTAAGTATGTCCCAAGTATGTCCAAAGTATGTCCCAAATATGTCCCAAGTATGTCCCAAGTATGTCCCAAGTATGTCCCAAGTATGTCCCAAGTATGTCCCAAGTATGTCCTAAGTATGTCCTAAGTATGTCCCAAGTATGTCCCAAGTATGTCCCAAGTATGTCCCAAGTATGTCCTAAGTATGTCCCAAGTATGTCCCTAGTATGTCCCAAGTATATGTCCCAAGTCATGTCCCAAGTATGTCCTAAGTATGTCCAAAGTATGTCCCAAGTATGTCCCAGTATGTCCCAAGTATGTCCCAAGTATGTCCCAAGTATGTCCTAATGGTCCCAAGTATGTCCAAAGTATATCCCAAGTATGTTCCAAGTATGTACAAAGTATGCTCCCAAGTATGTCCCAAGTATGTCCCAAGTATGTCCCAAGTATGTCCCAAGTATGTCCCAAGTATGTCCCAAGTATGTCCCAAGTATATCCCCAGTATGTCCCAAGTATGTCCCAAGTATGTCCCAAGTATGTCCCAAGTATGTCCCAAGTATGTCCCAAGTATGTCCCAAGTATGTCCTAAGTATGTCCCAAATATGTCCCAAGTATGTCCCAAGTATGTCCCAAGTATGTCCCAAGTATGTCCTAAGTATGTCCCAAGTATGTCCCAAGTATGTCCCAAGTATATCCCATAGTATGTCCCTAAGTATGTCCAAAGTATGTCCCAAGTATGTCCCAAGTAGGTCCCAAGTATGTCCCAAGTATGTCCCAAGTATATGTCCCAAGTATGTCCCAAGTATGTCCCAAGTATGTCCCAAGTATATCCCAAGTATGTCCCAAGTATGTCCCAAGTATGTCCCAAGTATGTCCCAAGTATGTCCCAAGTATGTCCCAAGTATGTCCCAAGTTATGTCCCAAGTATGTCCCAAGTATGTCCTAGTATGTCCCAAGTATGTCCTAAGTATGTCCCAAGTATGTCCCAAGTATGTCCTAAGTATGTCCCAACGTATGTCCCAAGTATGTCCCAAGTATGTCCTAAGTATGTCCCCAAGTATGTCCCAAGTATGTCCTTAGTATGTCCCAAGTATGTCCCAGTACTGTCCCAAGTATTGTCCCAAGTATGTCCCCAAGTATGTCCCAAGTATGTCCCAAGTATGTCCCAAGTATGTCCCAAGTAGTCCCAAGTATGTCCCAAGTATGTCCCAAGTATGTTCCTAGTATGTTCCAAGTATGTCCCTAGTATCTCCCAAGTATGTCCCAAGTATGTCCCAAATGTCCCAAGTATATCCCAAGTATGTCCCAAGTATGTCCTAAGTATGTCCTAAGTATGTCCCAAGTATCTCCTAAGTATGTCCCACATATATCCCAAGTATGTCCCAAGTATATCCAAAGTATGTCCCTAGTATGTCCCAAGTATGTCCCAAGTATGTCCCAAGTATGTCCCCCAAGTATGTCCCAAGTATGTCCCAAGTATGTCCACAAGTATGTCCCAATGTATGTCCCAAGTAATGTCCCTAAGTATGTCCCAAGTATGTCCCAAGTATGTCCCAAGTATGTCCCAAGTATATCCCAAGTATGTATCCCAAGTATGTCCCAAGTATGTCCCACAGTATGTCCCAAGTATGTCCAAAGTATATCCCAAGTATGTCCCAAGTATCCCAAGTATGTCCCAATTATGATCCTAAGTATGTCCCAAGTATGTCCCAGAATATGTCCCAAGTATGTCCCAAGTATGTCCTAAGTATGTCCCAAGTATGTCCCAAGTATGTCCCAAGTATGTCCCAAGTATGTCCCAAGTATGTCCTAAGTATGTCCCAAGTATGTCCCAAGTATGTCCCAAGTATGTCCCAAGTATGTCCCAAGTATGTCCCAGTATGTTCCAAGTATGTCCCAAGTATGTCCCAAGTATGTCCCAAGTATGTCCCAAGTATGTCTCAAATATGTCCCAAGTATGTCCTAAGTATCCCAAGTATGTCCCAAGTATGTCCCCCAGTATGTCCCACGTATGTCCCAAGTATGTCCCAAGTATGTCCAAGTATGTCCCAAGTATGTCCCAAGTAAATCCATAGTATGTTCTAAGTATGTCCTAAGTATGTCCCAAGTATGTTCTAAGTATCCCCAAGTATGTCCCAAGTATTTCCCTTAGTATGTCCTAAGTATGTCCCAAGTATGTCCCACGTATGTCCCAAGTATGTCCCACGTATGTCCCAAGTATGTCCCAAGTATGTTCCAAGATTGTCCCTAGATGTCCCAAGTATGTCCCAAGTATGTCCCAAGTCGCATGTCCCAAGCATGTCCCAAGTATGTCCTAAGTATGTCCTGCAAGTATGTCCCTAGTATGTCCCCAAGTATGTCCCGGGCATGTCCTCAAGTATGTCCTCATGTAATGTCCTAAGTATGTCCCAGTATATCCCATGGATGTCCCAAGTATGTCCCAAGTATTTCCAAAGTATGTCCCAAGGATGTTCCAAGTATGTCCCAAGTATGTCCCAAGTATTTCCCAAGTATGTCCCAAGTATGTTCCAATATGTCCCAAGATGGTCCGAAGTATGTCCTAGGTATGTCCTACGTATGTCCCTAGGTATGTCCCAAGCATGTCCCAAGTATGTCCCAAGTATATTCCTAGTATGTCCCATGTATGTCCCACTTATGTCCCAAGTATGTCCCAAGTATGTCCCAAGTGATGTCCCAAGTATGTCCCAAGTATTTCCCTAGTATGTCCCAAGTATGT
>JAEIGQ010000397.1:0-109110 GCA_018904275.1 Lordiphosa clarofinis | reverse complement strand
TCACTGCACGACAAAATGAGAGTCGATTTTCCCCCAAATTGATACAAACCAATTTTTTCTAAAGTAAATGGGCCCGCTGATCACGAAAATCGCCATTAAAACAAAATCTATTGACGCGTTATCGAGATATTATCGATAAACCGTTTTTCGATTTTTCAAAAAAGTTACCCCCACCAAAGTATCATAACTTTTTGTTCTTCGTACGATGTTAATGATCTAAACAAATTTAAAAGACAAACTTTGACCAAACAGTTTGTTATCGGATAAAAAAGAGGCTGGGTCGAGTTCTTTTAACGTATGGGCTCAAATGGAGAAAAATACGTTTTTTTTTGCGGAATTTGAAAATTTATCGAAATTAAAACGCTTGTAGATTCATAATTATATAAAATTGTTATGTTTTTTTGATTGGACAGTAAAAACTATTCCAATTTACTTTCAATAACTCTCAAATACAGAAATCGGACATAAGTGGAGTTTTCAAGAATTTTTTGTCAAAATAGACAAAATTCAAATACCGCTGTGACTGATTTTTCTGACTTCTAGTGGGTGGTTTTAATAAGCTCAGGCATAGAAACAAATCTCATCTGCATAAAATTTGTTGCAAACTTAATCAAATTTTATTTTGCACACTTTCAAAATATTGACCACCATTTTTGCGGCTGTATGTTTTTTGTAGACTCTCGGATAAGACCACGACAATAACACAGTTCAACAAATATTGGGCCATTGAGGTTGCGACTGTTCGGCGGAGGAAGGCAAAAAAAAGATAATTTTCAAAATTATTCTAGCACGTCAAGTTTTAAAGATATCAATGGTCAAAGTTGGTAAAAATGCCTTGAAGGCAACTTTCAAAATATATAGGTACTTATTAAAAAGTCATCTTTAACGAAATAATGCTTGTTAAAATTTAGATAAATAGGTTGATTTTTCCTCTATTAAGGGTCATAAACCAAATTCTTGATTGATGGGCCGTGGTGGCCGCGTAAACCTCAACCTCGTTCAAAGAAAAAAATACAGATGCCATTGATTGTCCCAGGACATTAGAGAGCAGAACAATCATCTAACTGATTGTTCCTTTTTGCCTATCGAAAGTATCAGTCTATTCAACAAGAAATAAAGATCATAACTCCCAGAATCGTCATTTAGCAAGATGCCAATTTACAATTGATTATGGAAATGTCTTTCTCAAAGTGTATTAACTAGTGTCTTATTCTCTATTTAAGTGCAATAAAAATAAAGAATAGGATGCAATATATTAAAACTTGCATTTAATGTGAGCTACATTATTTTAACATCGTCTTTATTTTTATTTACAGAAATTGAAGTCCTCCAGTTTGAATTTCTCTTAGGGTACACATTGTCTTCGGAGATTAGAGTCCAAAAAAAGTCTCACATCAGGTTTTAGCCATGGTATCTTTTTTTCCATGCTGGACACGTCCTGATAAAATTTTTTCACGTATACTAAAAAAGTGGTGGAGTTTATTTAAAAAAATTTTAAATAAGTAGTTATTAGTCTATTTTAACCCATATTATTAAAATCACACACTTAAAGTTCGAAAAAAAAACGCCCCTTTGTATAATTATGAATCTACAAGCGTTTTAATTTCGATAAATTTTCAAATTTGGCAAAAAAAAAACATTTTTTTCTCCATTTGAGCCCATAGCGTTAAAAGAACTCGACCCAGCTCTTTTTTGTCCGATAACAAACTGTTTGGTCAAGTTTTGTCTTTTTAAATTTGTTTAGATCATTAACATCGTTTGAAGAACAAAAAAGTTATGATAGTTTAAGTGGGGGTAACTTTTTGAAAAATCGAAAAAACGGTTTATCGATAATATCTCGATAACGCGTCAATAGATTTTGTTTTCATGGCGATTTTCGTGATTAGCGGGCCAATTTACTTTAGAAAAATTTGGTTTGGTTCAATGGGGAAAAATGCTGTCGAGCAGTGTTTTTGTAATAAAATGTTATATACGGTAAATTCTTTATTTGTGCCATCAAAGGCTCTAATGATTTCAGTCATCGCTTTATTATTATTATTTAACTTTCGTCATCTTGTGAACGTGAAATCAAGGATCTAATAACCAAGGCTGCAAACCGGTCGGTTCGGGTTTTTTTGGGTCCGACGAACCTGACTCTAATATTTTTGACTCCTCGAACCTGAACCCGAATTGGACCACTTTTTCGAGAAATTACGTTCGGTTCAACCAATTAGGTAGTTTTTCCAACGACATAAACAGAAATTTATGGAAATTACTTGTTATCTGATTGCTATCATTGAAGAAGTTCTCAAATCCTACGACATTTCTTTAGGTCAGACTTATTTATCACCGTCGATAATGGAGTGAATATGGATCGAGGTAGAAAACTGTGCACAGCAGAAAAAATTGCACCTATTAAAAAAATATAAATGTTGATGAAGGTTGCTTATGTGCATCAAAAGCATTTCTTGATTTGGACGACATGACCATGTTATCTCAATAAATTCCCTTGGAGGACTCTAAAAATTCTTTTGCTTTTAAAAAATTTAAAAAACTAGTGCTAGACTGTGTGGCGCGATAGAATCTTAAGGATTTATGTATTCAGAGTTCTTTGAAGGAGCTCCATCTAGCGTCTGTCTAATGCTGCTGTCAATTTATTAAACCTCTTAAAAAGTCCATGACTTACCATTAATACCAAGCAATTTTTATCTCTTCTAAAATCTTTTGTTTCTTACTATAATCGTTCGATAAACGTTCTTCTGTTATAAGCTCAGTACCAGTATTGGCTACAGTGCTCTTAGACCCGAGATTTTTAACTTTATTAACTTCCGACAAAAAAAGTTGCGAAGTAGCACATTACAGACATGCAGAAGCTCCAAAAAGAAATTCTTAATGAGAGTTTTCAAAATTCACCAAATGAATCAACTTCTGATTGCGAAGAAGAAAAGTTTATCATATATAGATTCTTACAAAAACTTTGCAAGAAAACATTCATCGTCAAATCATTTAAAATTACATCATTGAAAACAATATTGTTTGAAAAATAAGTATTTATAAATCGAAACATTCTGTTATGTTCAAGCGAACCGAGGTTCGAACCATAACCTTGGGTTTACAACGGGTTCGAACCCCCGGACCGAACCTTCTGCAAAATTTTAGAGGTTTGCAGCCTTGCTAATAACAAGAGTTTGTAATTGGCGGCCTTTGTCTTAATTATTTCTAGAATTTTTATGTGTCGACCACGGCAACTGGACAAAGGATATCGTTCACACATGTTATAAAAGGTTTCATTTCGCTTTTTATCGAATTTATTAATTCTTGTTTTCTTATTTTTTTAATAATAATATAAATAAAAAAATATAAAAATAAATATTATAAAAAATAAACCCTGCTTAAAAAAATTAAATATAAAAAAAAAAAAAAATAAATTTAAAAAAAAAAAAAATATTTAAAAAAAAAAAATAAAAATTTAAAAAATTAGTTCGGTTGGACTGGGTATCATTAACGAATTCGCTAACTCACGGTAGCGAGGACCAGTCACCAGCCTAACCACCAGCCATGTTATTTGCCTAACGAATTTTTGTATGGCAATGTCCGCAAAACGTACCGGTACGTCCTTGCAATACCGGTCGTTAACGAGGTGACGGGTGCGGGGAGCTAGCGATTCGCTGGTGCAAAATCGTTAACAAAATCGTTAGGGCTTGTGTTATAAACATTTTGTGCTCGTTTCAAGAACATTTTGTTCTCGCTTTGTCGGCGACCAAGATCCAGAAAAAAAACCATAGTTAGTTATAGGTGAATATGGAAGTCTCCTCCTCCAGGGTGGTTGTTAATCGGGAAGGGGAGGGAAGAGATGACACCACCCACCACCACCACTCACCCACCGCCGCGTTGCGACAACCACAACCTTTTCTAAGCTGTAACTAAATTTTATTAGAATTATTAATTTGAAAAATTTTCTGGCTTCACCTAAGTCTGGGACTTGAACTCAGGACCTCGAAGAGACTGAACGGGCGACGTCATTTTAACTCACACGACCATCCAGCTCACGCGCGAGACAGCGACAAAATCAAATTAAGAAATGAATGCTTAAAAATGAAGTGCTTAAGTAAGCATTAAGACTGCCGGACAGATCCAAGCCCTGTGGCCCAGCGGTAAGGCATTCGCTTAGCACGCCGAAGTCGTGGTTTCAAATCCCCGTCGTGTCCTGTTTTTTTTTTTATGTTATTTTTTTTAAAGTATTTTAAACATTGTCTATACTTTTTACAATGCACTCTGCTATAATATGCTAAAATATTTATATTTTCATGAACACTTTTTCGTATTTCATGACTACCGTTCATATCTTATGAACAAAAAAACAGACCCCAATCATGACCATTTGGTTATGATTTAAGAACGGATATTTTTTCTCTGTGTAGTGTTTTAGGTGGTGCTGAGTCGTTAACGATTATCTTGAAACTAGATCGTCCACCATTCGCTAATTAAAAAAATCATTAGTGGTTTGGTGAATGATTGAGCGAATGTCAGCACAACGTACCAGTCGGTACGACGTTGCATCACCAGTCGTTAATACGGTGATGGGTGCACTGTCGTTAACGACGGGACTTACGCTCAGTGATGCATCAGGTCGTTAGGCCGGGTAGTCACTTGACACCAGCAGAACTACAGGGTATATTTGTAAACTTTGGAAATAGAGGTGGGAAATGCCACCAAAAATTTCATTGCAAAATAGTTTTATGTATTATACCGTTATCGGTTATTTTGACATTAACTTTTAGTTTTTTTTTTTTAATGAGCATTTTCTACATTAACTCCAAACTAACAGAACTTTTTTCTTAGAGTTAAATCCATTGAAAATTTTGAGCGCGTTTTTCACAAAATCGGAAAGTTAACGAACGATTTGTTTTTCATTTCTCGGATTCTTTAAAATTATTGCATTCGCTATAAAAATTGTCAACACAAATAAACTTTTGATTTTATTGCATAAAGTGGTTGGAATATTTTATTTTTAATATAAATAAAACAAAAGATTTGTGTGTGTTGTGTGATGACTCAGGGGTGAATAAGTCAAAGATAATGTGATTGCCCAGCGGAACTTCTCTCCAGACTGATGGCGCCTCTTATTCTAAGCTGTTTTTATGAACGTGTTTTATGATGAATGTCAATAAATCAAAGCAAAGTCTTTGATAAATTAAAATATTGGCAATCGAAAGGATTGCTGACGCCGGATTTATGCTACCATCAAGGGTTTTACAAGTACTTCTAGTTGAATGGGAGGGACTGTTGCTGAGAATTTATTTTCGTACTGCAATTGCCTTCGTTCCTCTTGAAACCTGTCATTTGATCGATAGGTGTGAGTCCCAGGTTGAAAATTCGGTTCAAAGTCCAACAAAAACAGTACCGAACCGATTCTAAATTTTGTAGCTTCTACTACAGTTCATAGAGTTGTTCGTAGTTTAAAACAAATTAACACAAAACGATTCTCTCACTTAAACTAAAGCTAACAATTCTCTTAAATTTTTCGCATAAATCATTGGAAATTCCTTTTGTTGATTCATTAGGTGAATGTTTGCTGCTGACTATCATATAAAAAAATGCATTTTCCACATTGTTCGCTTGACCTTTTGATGCATTTCCGAGTAAATTAAAGACCTTTACACTGTACACTCACACGCAGGTGTGTGTTTGTTTTTTTCTGTTCCTATCATTTTGAATAACATTTGCATAAATTTCGCGTAATTTTGTTTGCCCAGCCGCTTTCTCCGTTTTAATGTATTTATACAAACCCGATTCGTTTGGACTGAAATCAAAACATAAGTAATTTAACTGGAATACGGGCTCCATTATTGGTTGAAAAATAATTGTTGACCAAGAACGGAAGACCGACACACTCACACACGCAAAAGTCTGCGGCAAAGGGGGGTTCATTGGGGGGTTGAATTGGGGTACAGTGTCTGGGGAACTGTAACACACATTTTGCGTTGTGCGACAGACCGAATGGCGCCAATAAAAACTTTTTTTATGCTGTTCGAACATAAAAATAAGAGAAAGGTCGCCGAAAATTGAATTGAAAGAACAGAAGAAGCAACTTTTAAGTTTCACATTTTGTCGGGGCTTTGAATGTAAAGCCATAAATATAATTTACAGGGCACAGTGGAAAAACAAGCCGAAAACCGGAAATTTAAAATAAAACTGTGTCAGCCAGCAAGGAATCAACACGAATCGATTTCGGTTCCTGTTCCGGCTCCGATTCCGGTTCTGGTACGTACCGAAACTTCCGTTTCGGTAAAAAGTTCTGTTTTGGTTATATTTTTTTTCGATATACGGTTCTCGTATAGATACCTAGATACCTAGTATGGACCGGTAAAATTTAGAGAAATTTCAAAACTTCACTAAAAATAATTTGGTTAAGCAAGCTATAATTCTATGTGTACATAAACAATCAAGTTTATTCGCGGGTTTTTGCGAACATGCAAAAACAGAACTTAAGTCATAAGTATAAATACTTTTGTTGGCTCTTCTCGGTTCTAAAAATATCTTTTTCGGATACCGGTATACAAAGAGAGTTCTGAATTTAAGTCGGTTCTTTTGGTTCACGGTTTCGGTTCCTGTTTGAATCCCGGGTTAGCAGGAGTGCAGCCGTTTTTATACCCTTGGAGAGGTTATATTAAAATTGTCCGGATGTTTGTAACGCATAGAAGGAAACATCTCCGACCAAAATAAAGTATATATTCTTGATCAGCATGACGAGCTGGGTTGATAAGAATCCGTCTGTCCGTCTGTTTCTATGCTATCTCTTCCGTCAGTTTTAAAGCTATCGTAACCAAACTTTGCACGAAGTCTTTTAGTTCAAATACGCTGCAATTTGTCGGAACCGGCCGGATCGGATGACTATAGCATATAGCTGCGATAGAACGATAAGAAAAACTTTTTGTTTTCAATACTATCGCTCTCAACGACTCGTATTTATTAGTTTTCAATGAGTTTCATATAGTTTCACTAAGGCTTGTCGAAATCGGACAATTTACCTAGTATAGCTGCCATACAAAAGTTAGGTCTGAAAAAGTCTTAGTAAGAAAAACTTGTTTGTTTTAATGTTTGCGCTTTATAGGTTTTTTAATGGTTTTACATGATTTCAACAAGATTTTTCGAAATCGGACCACTATATGGTATAGATAGTTGCCATACAAACTGTCAGGCATATATCAAGCTCCGAGGGTATATAAACTTCGGTCGGCCCAGTTAGTTAGCTTGCCCTCTATTTTTAGTTTTTGCCAAACTTTCTTAGCGGCCTTTTTAAAAATACTGTAAGTGTTCGAACTTTTGGTTTGTATTAATAATATTAGTGTTATATAGTCCCTAAGGAGTGATATTTTTTCTTTAATTTCAAAAGCAATGGACAGAAATAAAATGAAACCATGAAACACTTGGGCTGATCGGATAATGCTTAAGACATTATCGACCCAAAGTTTCCTTAAGTAAATTGTATGGGAAAAAAGGGTTTTGTGTGTTAATCGATATTTGTCTTACTTCGTAGAACCACGATTGTTAAGGCTAAATTTAAAATGAATTCTTTCGGGTTTTTTAAAAAATTGTTTTAGGCCTTTTAAATGAAATTTCTTGAACTTTTTAGCCAGAAATCTATTTTTTGTTTTCATTTTATCTAAACTACTAAACCGGTTTGAAAACATGGACTTTCCATTCATATCTTGATTGACTCCATCTGACGATAATGAGAGAAATGAGGCCTAAAATATATATAAAATATATCTATATATATAAAAGTTCAACCTGACTGACTGACTGACTGATGGTGACCGTCGCACAGCCTAAACCATAAAAGATAGGAAGATGAGATTTTCACATTAGTTTTATCTTATGCTGAAAGTGAGTACTAAGAACGGATTTTGGAAAATTCTGTCGGCAAATGTGGGAAAATTCGCGGAAAACGGTTGTATGAAACTTTTTTGTTTTTCACCCAATCAGAGTTCAAACTCATTTTCAAAGATCTATATAAAAATTCGACAACAACTGCATACCAATCTTCTGGAAAATTCACCCAGCTGGGTGGAAAGTGGGTGGTCCAGGTTGTATAGGCGAAACTTTTGTTGGCCAGCGACTAGCGCCAAATTCATTTTCAAAATTACACATAACAAAACATAAGTTGTAAGCATAAATAATTTGACACATGTGTTCCCGATTTTGGAAAATCCGCACACGAGGAAAATGGCCTGAAAATTCTGAATCCAAAAAGTATTTATCATACGAATGGCTTGAAACTCGGTTTGTAAGTATAGAATACGAAATAGTTTAAAATGTTATATTCCGAAGTTGGAAAATTTGACCTGACGGTCGAAAAATTCCGGAGAAATTCTGCATGAAAAAAACTATTTTTCATCCGATTGGCTTGAAACTCGGTTTGTAGGGACAAAATACGAAATAATTTGAAATCTGATTTTTCAATGTCGGAAAAGCCGCCTACGAGGAAAATGGCCGGAAAATTCTGCATGCAAAAACTATTTTTCATACGATTGGCTTGAAACTCGGATTGTAAGGTCAAAATGAGAACTTATTTTGTTTTTAATTTTCCGAAGTTGGAAATACCGCCGGGATGCTCACTGTGAAGTGAATGGGAAGTGGGTGGTAAGTGGATGTAAGTGGGGCAGAAATGTGGCAGGAAGTGGGAGGGATGTGGGTGGGATGTTAATGGGAAGTGGGTGTGATTTGGACGGGAAGAGGGCGGGAAGTGTGTGGTATGTGGGTGGCAAGTGGATGGAATGTGGGTGGTATGGTAGGTGCAAAGTGGGCGGAAAGTGGGTGGGATGTGAGCGGGAAGTGGGTTGGATGAAATGGAAGTGGATGGGATGTGGTGGAATGTGGCGGTAAGTGGGAGGGATGTGGGTAGGATTTGGGACGGAAGTGGGTGGGATGAGGGTGGCAAGTGGGTGGAATGTGGGTGGGATGTAGGTGGAATGAGGATGGAAGTGGGTGGGAAGTGGGATGTGGCCAAGTGGTGGGATGTAGGTGGGAAGTGGGTGGGATGTGGGTGAAATGTGGCGGTAAGTGGGAGGGATGTGGGTAGGATGTGGGACGGTTGTGGGTGGGATGTGGGTGGCAAGTGGGTGGAATGTGGGTGGGATGTAGGTGGGAAGTGGGTGTGCCGTTAAGTGTGAGGGATGTGGGAAGGATTTGGGTGGGATGTGGGTGGCAAGTGGGTGTAATGTAGGTAGGATGTAGGTGGGAAGTGGGCGGGAAGTGGGTGGGATGAAAATGGGAAGTGGATGGGATGTGGGTGGAATGTGGCTGTAAGTGGGAGGGATGTGGGTGGGATGTAAATGGAAAGTGCGAAGTGGGCAAAAAGTGTGTGGGATGTGGGTGGAAAGTTGTTTTGGAAGTGGGTGGAAAGTGTGTGGTAAGTGGATGTAAAGTGGGTGGAATGTGATAGGGATGTGGGTGGGATGTTATTGAGAAGTAGGCGGACGTGGACGGAAGTGTGTGGCATGTGGGTGGCAAGTAGGTGGAATGTGGTGGGATGTGGAGGTGGGAAGTGGGTGGGATGTGGGTGGAATGTGGCGGTAATTGGGAGGGATGTTGGTGGAAAGTTGTTTTGGAAGTGGTGGAGTTGAAGAATGTGGCGGGAAGTGGGAGGATGTGGGGTGGGATGTGGCAGGGATGTGGGCAAGAAGTGGACGGAAAGGGCGGGAAGTGTGGAATGTGGACAGGTGGTGGGATGTGGAGGGATGTGGGTGGCAAGTGGGAGAGAATGTGGGTGGGATGCAGGTGCGAAGTGGGTGGGGGGCTACCTATGGGTGGTGGATATGGGCTCGAAATGGGTGGTAAGTGGGTGTGCGTAGGTTCTATACTGTTGAAGGCGCAGCGAAGCGTGACGGGCTATTTGCTAGTATTATATATTTTATATATTTATATTATTATCACTTACGACCCATCGTTCCCACCCACTGCCCGCACATTTCCACATCCCACCCACTTCGCACCTCCCATCCTACATTCCTCCCACTTGCCACATCCCACCCACTTCCTCAAACCCAATACACTTGCCACCCACATGCCACCCCAATTCCCGTCCACGTCCAACTATCCACCCACATCCCTATCACATTCCACCCACTTTACATCCACTTACCACACACCTTCCACCTACTTCCAAACAACTTTCCACCCACATCCCACACACTTTTTGCCCACTTCGCACTTTCCATTTACATCCCACCCACATCCCTCCCACTTACAGCCACATTCCACCCACATCCCATCCACTTCCCATTTTCATCCCACCCACTTCCCACACCACAACCTACTTCCCGCCCACTTCCCACCCTCTACATACCCACTCAATGCCACCCACATCCCACCCAAATCCTTCCCACTCCCTCACACTTAACGGCACACCCACTTCCCACCTACATCCCACCCACATTCCACCCACTTGCCACCCACATCCCACCCAAATCCTTCCCCAATCCCCCCCAACACCCTCAAAATTAACCGGAACATTTCACCCACATCCCACCACTTCCCACCTACATCCCACCACTTGGCCACATCCACTTCCCACCACTTCCCATCTTCATTCCCCCACATCCCACCCACATTCCACCCACTTGTCACCCTCATCCCACCACTACGTCCCACATCCTACCCACATCCCTCCCATTACCGCCACATTCCACCCACATCCCATCCACTTCCCATTTCCATCCAACCCACTTCCCGCTCATCCCACCCACTTTCCGCCCACTTCGCACCTACATACCACCCACATTCCATCCACTTGCCACCCACATACCACACACTTCCCGCCCTCTTCCCGTCCAAATCACCCACTTCCCATTCATCCCACCCACATCCCTCCCACTTCCTGCCACATTTCACCCACTTACATCCACTTACCACCCACTTCCAAAACAACTTCCACCCACTTCCCATTCACTACACCGGCGGTATTTCCAACTTCGGAAAATTAAAAACAAAATAAGTTCCTCATTTTGACCTTACAATCCGGAGTTTTCAAGCCAATCGTCCGAAAAATAGTTTTTGCATGCAGAATTTTCCGGCCATTTTCCTCGTGGGCGGCTTCTTCCGACATTGAAAATCAGATTACAGAATTATTTCGTATTTTGTCCCTACAAACCGAGTTTCAAGCCAATCGGATGAAAAATAGTTTTTTTCATGCAGAATTTTCCGGGAATTTTTCGACCGTCAGGTCAAATTTTCCAACTTCGGAATATAACATTTTAAACTATTTCGTATTCTATACTTACAAACCGAGTTTTAAGCCATTCGTATGATAAATACTTTTTGGATTCAGAATTTTCAGGCCATTTTCCTCGTGTGCGGATTTTCCAAAATCGGGAACTCATGTGTCAAATTATTTATGCTTATTATGCTTACAACTTATGTTTGTTATGTGTAATTTTGAAAATGAATTTGGCGCTAGTCGCTGGCCAACAAAAAGTTTCGCCTATACAACCTGGACCACCCACTTTCCACCCAGCCTGGGTGAATTTTCCGGAAGATTGGTATGCAGTTGTTGTCGGATTCTTATATAGATCTTTGAAAATGAGTTTGAACTTGATTGGGTGAAAAACAAAAAAGTTTCCATACAACCGTTTTCCGCGAATTTCTCCACGATTTGCCGACAGAGAATTTTCCAAAAATCCGTTCTTAGTACTCACTTTCAGCATAAGATAAAACTATTGTGAAAAATCTCATCTTCCTATCTTTTATGGTTTAGGCTGTGCGACGGTCACCAGTCAGTCAGTCAGTCAGTCAGTCAGTCAGTCAGGTTGAACTTTTTATATATATAGATATACACCTATCGAAAATATGAAAAAATTCTAAAATCGATTTTTGAGATGACCAATCCAAGCAACAACAAAAGAAAATATTTCAGCAGAAATTCTTAAGTCAACCCAAAAACATTTTTGAATCAAAATAATACTTCGAACATAAATACAAAATGTTCTTGGCTTAAGGCAATAAAATTCTAACCTTTCCCAATTTGTCCTGAAACAGAGTACAATATTTAATTTCAAAAGAAATAAATTAATCAAAGACCAAGATGTTTATACCAATCTGATTTATAATAACTCTAACCCCATGTACGTTTGTCTGTTTACGTTAAGAAAACGCTCATTATTCAGTGGCTGCGGTTGAACACACAGCTAAGATCGTTCTGAGAGCAACTCCATACCAGGCCCAAGTCAGTCAATCGGTCATAAAATGAGTGCTTCTTGAAGACCAAATTGTTAAAAGGTTAGTTGACAAGGTTGCAGACTCAGGAGAGCGCCAGAGTTTGGTCGCTAAACTTTAGCATAACAGAAAGTGAGTCCCATATAGTTAAGTGCTGTCCAAATAGAGGACAGAAAAGTATGCTTGTGTGGGTGAACAAGAGAGCTCTCTTTTCAAATACAGCTGTTTTTCTTGCAATTCAGTGTTCTCCGTTGCATAAAAACAAGACTGACTTCGGCCCCTGGTAACTATGGCTTGTCGTTTCTGATATAGTTTGTCGCACACATTAATTTTGTTTCTGATACAAGCAAACATCGGTCAGCAATCTGTCATTACTCCACAATCATAGTGTTACAACCAGGTGGGAATATTAGGAACAAATTCAACTTAAAATAGTTTGCATTTTTTGTAGCACACTTTAATTCCAGAAAACTTGTATATGAACTAAGTACGCTCTTTTTCTTAAATTTTTGGTAACTGCAATTTTTGTCATCCATTAATGCTTGCTCTCATTTTAATAATATTTAAAGTCGTTTCTCTATTCTAGCATGTTTTTAAATCATTTCGGTACATTCAGGAACAAAAACAACTCGACATTTTTTAAAACAAAGAGGTAATAACTCTATCCCGATCTAAGTGTGTCAAAGGAAAAAAATCCACTGATTCCCAAGAAACAAAGTCGTTCAAAACTGTACAGTGAGTTTTCTGCGCTCGATATTTTTCCCGTTTTCGCTCAGATCATGCAGAATCGGAATTCTTAAATCTTCTCTCTTCCGACTGAGTTATCCGACTTTTAACTTTAAAGTCCTAATTACCTTCAATATCGATCCGATGGATGTCAAAAAGATTCGAACGAATTCTTTAATCGTTTTTTAGAAATCCACAAATTTTACCAATTCCAATTAATCGGATTCGGAACGGGACAATGTTGCAACCAATTTTATTTTGAAGTCTCGTCTTAATGCTTTCATTATGTGTCGTTTCGCTAAAGTGTAAATATCACGGTTTGTGCCTGCAAAACACAATTTGCGGGAAAGTTTACTTTTCCGTTTTATTCATGCTCTGTATTGAGCTGCCACAACCTGGTGAAACCATCACTGAAAACTTTAACAAACTCAATTAAGGCGAGCATGAAAGCAAAGACGGAAAACAAGCAAAATAACGACATGACAAAGCTCAGCGAAATGTTGCGCTGCCATTCAAAACATTCATTGAAACGCTAAAATGTCAATTCATCCTCCCGCCCAGACGAAATGTCAATATTACCTAGCACTGCGGCAGGGGGACCCGTCAGAACTAAAACATTAGAGTCACATAGAGGCAAGTCGTCAGAAGTGCCTAAGCCCATTCCTCAAGGCCACGCATTTCGTTGTAAATTGACGCAAAGGAAATGCTGGCGCGTATACGTGCCGCGCGTGGCTTGCTCTGCTCTCTTTCTGTTCGAGCTAAGATTTTGTTGCTAGCGCGCATTTTGTGCATTTGTATTGGCTTGCACGCGGTCGTAAGCTCATTCTATGACGAAGTGGTCATTGTCTCTTTGATATGACCCACTGTGCGGTGTGAGAAAGAAGTTTTCACTGCTGCTTAAAAAAGCAGATGAGACGAAGCCTTGTTTTTGGGTTCAAGAAAATACAAGAAAGAGCAACAAAAATTATGACAGGCCAAAGAAAACGCAAGTGGAACGTATTTGGGCCAAGGAAGTCGGCTGAACTTTTGACTTGTGTCAAGCAAAAACATTATTCTCCTTGTGCTGTTTGTTTTTATCAGCTCAGGAGAGAGCGAGAGAATGCAAATTGAGCAACCGACTCCTCCTTGTTTTTTGTGTGCTTCCTGCTACTTTTCTGCAGCGCAAAAAGAATTAAGGTTTGGTTAGGCGACCATTTGCAAGCCAAAACTTCGCCTTAACTCAAATAAATGTTGTCTGAACAAAGTCGATTTTTCGCAAAAGGGGCAAAAAGGGGCAAAAACGATTAATATCCCCGTTTTATGTACATATTGAAGAATAAAAAAGCGTTTAAAGTTCCGTCAATCCACGTCAATCCAACATTCTTTTATTCCACGGAACACAACAAGTTTAAAGTTAGAATTGCTAAAAACATCTTTTTACAAAAACACATATTAACAAAGACAAATCAGGTAAAACAGGGAATGCGTTATAACACTTATAATAAACATACCCTAAACTTTTTTTTTCCATTTTGGCTTACTTCAATATTCGACGTAGATTTTGTTATATACTGATTTGAAATATGCTCTTATGTGCAAGGCAAAAAATGCCAAAGTTTGTGTAAACGAACAGCTGACTTCCAGGGCTGCCTAAATTCGCAGCGCTTTAAATTCAATTGTACTAATATGATTTTTAACTGCCCTGGATAATATTTTATTGGAAAAAAATATTGTTTTTTCATAAATCTTAAAAAAAAAATTGAATTTCTGCCAAAATTTTTGGCATTTGGACCAGTGTGCATTGTATTGATTTAAAAATCTGTTTATTTAATGCACCAATTCACAGGCTTTTCTATTTAAACTCCATTTAGGCTAACAGTTTCCATTCTCTAAACGACACTCGAGACTTTTTAAGCTTATCCTTTTAGCATCTTGTCTTCTTGATGTATGCTGCGTAAATGCGTCCCCATTTATTTTAATTCCTTCCTAAAAGTTACCTCTTGAACCAAATGTTTAAAACTTTACTGACTTTAGCCACACTTATTTCTTCTAGTTTCCTGCCTAATCTACTCTTAAAACAAGACTTATTGCCTTTCTATTTGATTTTGCATCTTTCTACTATTTGAATTCAGCTTAAAGCTTGCCTCAATTGCAATTGCAAACACAAAGTCAGCAGCAACTCGCACACAAAAGCTTTTGGCTTAACCCCTTCAAGGAAACAAGCAAAACCAAAGCAAATCTGCATTTTATATACGAAGCTTCTTCTAGCATCATCCTAGGGGTTTTTTGCTTGCAAACTTGTGCATGTTTTCCACATTTATCAGACGGGCAAAATCTTTGCTATCAACGAAAACCCGCAAAAGTAAATCTCTCAAGCAGCAGTTGCAAAAATATTTGCATATGAGCGGAAAATTTGGTAAGGATGTGCTTAATTAAGTAGCAAAAAATTTTATGGGGAGAAGGGGGAACCTTCAGTCATAGTTCTCCTTCATCAACAGAAATTAAACTTAGACCTTTGAAATTGCCAAAGCAATTTGCTTGTAATAATATTTATAGCTTTAAGGCAATCTACTAGACGATGCTTAAGTAGAAGTATCTGACAGTATACAGATACACTGGGAATAAAATTTAAATTTAATTCTCTTGAAAAGAAGTCAAATTTTGGGAAGATTTCAATTTTGGAATTTGTGGATGACATTTAAGATTTAAATAAAATTTTCGAAAGACTAATCCAGTGGTAGACAATCTATATCATTAAATATCAATCGTACAGTTGATACTCACTTCAAAGCGAGTTATGACAAAGCTCGGCCAAATGTTTCGCAGCCATTCAAAACATTCATTGAAACGCTAAATGTCGAATTCAAATTCCTCCCGCCGAAGAGCCCAGACACAATGATCGATATTACCTAGGACAAAGGCCCGTCAGAACTAAAACATTAGAGTCAACTAGAGGCAAGACAACAGGAGTGCCCAAGCCCATTCCTCAAGGCCACGCATTTCGTTGTAAAGTGACTCAAGGAAATGCTGGCGCGTATACGTGCCGCCCGCGGCTTGCTCTGCTCTCTTTCTGTTCGAGCTAAGATTTTGTTGCTAGCGCGCATTTTGTGCATTTGTATTGGCTTGCACGCGGTCGTAAGCTCATTCTATGACGAAGTGGTCATTGTCTCTTTGATATGACCCACTGTGCGGTGAGAAAGAAAGTTTTCACTGCTGCTTAAAAAAGCAGATGAGACGAAGCCTTGTTTTTGGGTTCAAGAAAATACAAGAAAGAGCAACAAAAATTATGACAGGCCAAAGAAAACGCAAGTGGAACGTATTTGGGCCAAGGAAGTCGGCTGAACTTTTGACTTGTGTCAAGCAAAACATTATTCTCCTTGTGCTGTTTGTTTATCAGCTCAGGAGAGAGGAGAGAATGCAAATTGAGCAACCGACTCCTCCTTGTTTTTTGTGTGCTTCCTGCTACTTTTCTGCAGCGCAAAAAGAATTAAGGTTTGGTTAGGCGACCATTTGCAAGCCAAAACTTCGCCTTAACTCAAATAAATGTTGTCTGAACAAAGTCGATTTTTCGCAAAAGGGGGCAAAAACGATTAATATCCCCTTTTTATGTACATATTGAAGAATAAAAAAGCGTTTAAAGTTCCGTCAATCCACGTCAATCCAACATACTTTTATTCCACGGAACACAACAAGTTTAAAGTTAGAATTGCTAAAAACATCTTTTACAAAACACATATTAACAAAGACAAATCACGTAAAACAGGAATGCGTTATAACACTTATAATAAACATACCTAAACTTTTTTCCATTTTGGCTTACTTCAATATTCGACGTAGATTTTGTTATATACTGATTTGAAATATGCCTTATGTGCAAGGCAAAAAATGCCAAAGTTTGTGTAAACGAACAGCTGACTTCCAGGGCTGCCTAAATTCGCAGCGCTTTAAATTCAATTGTACTAATATGATTTTTAACTGCCCTGGATAATATTTTATTGGAAAAAAATATTGTTTTTCATAAATCTTAAAAAAAATTGAATTTCTGCCAAAATTTTTGGCATTTGGACCAGTGTGCATTGTATTGATTTGAAAATCTGTTTATTTAATGCACCAAATTCACAGGCTTTTCTATTTAAACTCCATTTAGGCTAACAGTTTCCATTCTCTAAAGACACTCGAGACTTTTAAGCTTATCCTTTTAGCATCTTGTCTTCTTGATTTATGCTGCGTAAATGCGTCCCCATTTATTTTAATTCCTTCCTAAAGTTACCTCTTGAACCAAATGTTTAAAACTTTACTGACTTTAGCCACACTTATTCTTCTAGTTTCCTGCCTAATCTACTCTTAAAACAAGACTTATTGCCTTTCTATTTGATTTTGCATCTTTCTACTATTTGAATTCAGCTTAAAGCTTGCCTCAATTGCAATTGCAAACACAAAGTCAGCAGCAACTCGCACACAAAAGCTTTTGGCTTAACCCCTTCAAGGAAACAAGCAAAACCAAAGCAAATCTGCATTTTATATACGAAGCTTCTTCTAGCATCATCCCTGAGGGTTTTTTGCTTGCAAACTTGTGCATGTTTTCCCACATTTATCAGCAGAGGCAAAATCTTTGCTATCAGCGAAAACCCGCAAAAAGTAAATCTCTCAAGCAGCAGTTGCAAAAATATTTGCATATGAGCGCGAAAATTTGGTAAGGATGTGCTTAATTAAGGCAGCTAAAAAAAATTTTATGCGGGGGAGAAGGGGGAACCCAGCTTCATTAGTTCTTCATCAACAGAAATTAAACTTAGACCTTTGAAATTGCCAAAGCAATTTGCTTGTAATAATATTTATAGCTTTAAGGCAATCTACTAGACGATGCTTAAGTAGAAGTATCTGACAGTATACTGGGAATAAAATTTAAATTTAATTCTCTTGAAGAAGAAGTCAAATTTTGGGAAGATTTCAATTTTGTGAATTTGTGGATGACATTTAAGATTTAAATAAAATTTTCGAAAGACTAATCCAGTGGTAGACAATCTATATCATTAAATATCAATCGTACAGTTGATACTCACTTCAAAGCGAGTTATAGAAAAATTAAAAAAAAAATTTTTTCCCACGCGTTTCTTCCTCTGTATTCTATTCCCCATATAGTTGTCAGCCATTTCAATTTACCTTGTTCGCCAATTGCTGTTCTTGTTCAGTTAAGCCTTGCGTGATATTCCCATTCCCCCGTCTCTGCACTTGACTTTCGCTTTGGCTTTCATATTACCCCCACATGGTTGACGCTTTTATAGACCCACCCCCATCACCCCTCAGATTGTCTGTTTCCTTTGATGTTTATCTAGCCACAAGCTGAACAAGCAGCAGGTTGTTGTAAATGTACTTAAAGCTCACTTGTAATCGAAGCGTCCCCTAATTGATTATTTACAATGACTCTCGAACTGTGCACATACTCGTTTTATCAGCATTCCGTTGGCTTAGCTTATCAGATCTTGAGGGGATATTTATAATTGAATTTATGCCATAACATTACTCTTTCTCCCCTGATTTAGTCAATTCCCTGATAATGTTTTGGGTCAACACCCGCCCTACTAATTTATACAGCAAATATTTGTGGCCGGCTCCCACTTTTGCATAAATTTGTTCAACAATTTAAAGGGTAAACAGCAAATACATAGACGAAAAATGAGAGCAGAAGCCTGCATAAAAGCTTCTTTAATAATTCACATCATGTCTATGGGGTTTTTGGTGGTAAGGGGCGGGTTGGTTGGTTGAGCTGAAGCATCCCAACAGTGTCAGCTGCTTGCCTGCAGAGAGGCGCAAATTTTTTGTTGTTGTTGCTTATTATATGCAAATTTATACTCCTAAACAAAGTTGCCACAAAATGGGCTACATAAAATTTTTTTCAAATACTTTTTTTTTCGTGCGTCCCAACACCTTTTGATAACTTTTTGTGAGGTTTGTTTGGACTTTGTAAAGTGTCTGAATGGGATTTTGATGAAAAAGGAAAAGAGAAATGTCAAGTTGCTGTTTGGAAATCTCATTGGATTTACTTTTAATATAAATTGCTCACCAAACAAGAAGCTGGTTTCTTTTTTGAGGGCCATCAAACAGATATTTAATTTAAATTCAGCAAGTTTTGCGATTCTATCTATTCACCCGTGAAAATTAAGTAATTTACGCCGTTTCTTAGAACTTATAATCTTAACCGTTCGTCTATTTATCCATCCTTATTATAATCAAAACTCACTATAATATACACCTACTATTTACCCATATTTTTAACCATCTTAATGACTAAGAACAAATGTGTTTTGAAAAATTCAAGATTTTCCAACCGTTTGATGTACACCTTCTTTTTACCGAATCATTACCCCCTTTATGACAATCTTAACTCATTTTAAAATTCAATCAATTGTGCCATTTTTTGGGCCTCCTATTTAATCGTCCACGCCAACTATTTAATCTCCACGATAATCTAAATTCATAGGCTTTCTTAGTGGATAAGCCTTTTTTATAACATATGCATAATTTTAACAACAATGAAATGCCAAAAGAGCGTACTCTCGCATTGCTAAACGCACACACGCAACCCCAAAATGAATATGTGTGTTTGGCCGGCCCCTGATCTAAACTTATAAAACTATGCAAACTTCGTGATTTTTGTTTGCCAACGTCCTATTTACCTGTCGACAATTGCCAACTATTGCTTCTTGATGATAGTCTAAACTTATAAAATGGTTTAGACTGTGCGACGGTCACCAGTCAGTCAGTCAGGTTGAGCTCTTTTATACATATAGAAGAATATCATAGACCCCGTCGTGCTTTGCTGCGTCTTCAACAGTATTCAAATCAGTTTATGTCAATCCCGAAAGTCAAATACTTTCTTGATTTTTCCGACCTGTGGACTTACCGAATTTTAAAATATTTTTTTAATTTGTGTATCCCTAGAAATCGAAATCAACATTTTCCCCGTAACGATTTTCCTGTTGGCTTTTAGCCTAAAGATTAATACGGAATTTTATATCCGAATATTAATTATTCGACTTTGCTAAGTAGGTTTTCCAAAAATTGGAGCATTGTTTTTTTTTATTAATTTGCCCCAAAGATATTACAAACGGAACTTTATACGTTTTTGCCAGAAAGCAACAGTTGGTTTTTTGAACAGAACCCCGGAATTGTTAGTTGGTTTATTTACAATTGTAGCATACGTTTTCCGTTTATTTACCTTAAATATTTTACTAACAGAGTAGTATGCAGATCAAGGTGGAAATCAGATTGGCTTTTTCACCCCGCCCTCCCTTTTCCGACTTTGCTATTAGAATTCCTTTCAACATTAATGGAAGCATTGGTGCCAAATTTCAGCCTTTGTTTCTTACCGTTTGGGCTGTACGTATGGTCAATCAGTCAGTCAGGACAAACTGGTTTATATATATAGAGATGAATCCGAACTAAAATCTGACAGTACTATCGAATTCTTTCTTATAAAACTAAAAAAAAATAACTAATGGGACTCCTATTGATAGTTTTCTAGCTTTATCCAACAGTGATTCATCAGCAATCGCAAGTTGAAAAAGCGAAATGATCTGCTTCTTTTAGTAGAAAAACACTTAGAACTTGGATAGCTTATTTCTACATCTGTGATTAATAATTTTTTCTAATTTCTACTATTTTGATTCTTAAAGTAGAAAATATTTTTGGTACACTGGAGAAAAAAAGGATCGTTTATGATGATCCACAGATATTAAACTATCTATTTGGACTGGATAGTTAACATTTTTGGGACCCATTGGATATTTTCGAAGTCGATTTATTTTCGCTTAAAAAGTATATATCAGGAAATTAATTTTTCATTGAGATTTACAAATGCATTGGTGAGAATTCACTTTTCACTCTTTTTGACGGGTTTTGGCCTAAAACCCCCCCCCTGAAAAAACAGAAAACGAAACAGAAAAAAATATATCTGTTAGTTTTGGTAAAAAGTAAAGTTTAACTGAAAAATGTCTTTGGTAGGCTAAGATGCCTTGAACTGTAGTAATTAAATGATTTGACCTGTTTTCCTGCTGGCTATTAAGAACTTTACTAATAAAGATTAATTGCATAATTTTGGAGAAGCTGATAATACCCAATTGATCAATGTTTTTCAAAGACTATTGATAAAGCAAAAATATAATCCATGAACCAAGGCTTCATTGGTGAATTTGAAAACGCAGTTTGATTTGGCTTATGGTCTATATGAAGTTGTTCGTGGGTGAATCAAAAAACGGTACTTCATTTGGGGGTGTTTTGAATTCCTCGTAAAGTTATGACCGTCCCCATCGCGAAACCTTTTGAGATACTAAGAATATCATGAAAATTGCACCTAATTTTATTAATAAATTTCAAAATACCAGTTTTTACACAAATGGAGCTTTTTTAACCCTTGCAAAGGGTATTATAATTTTGCCCAGAAGTTTGCAACGCATAGAAATATTCATTTCCGACCCCATAAACTATATATATTCTTGATCAGGGCGACGAGCTGAGTCGATTGAGCTTTGTCCGTCCGTCTGTCTGTCCGGCTGTCTGTCCATCTGTCTGTCCGTCTGTCTGTCTGTTTCTACGCAAACTAGTCTCTCAGTTTTACAGCTATCGAGCTGAAACTTTGCACAGAGTCTTCTTTTTACTGCACACTGATAATATGTCGGAACCGACCGGATCGGATGACTATATCTTATAGCTGCCATAGGAACTATCGGTCGAAAAGTGGGTTTTTGTATGAAAACTTTTTTGTTTTTAATGTAAACGCCTTCCGCTTCGACAATTATTAGTTTTATACGCTTTTACACAGATTTGGAAGTTTTGGTCAAAATCGGATTACTATATCTTAAAGCTGCCATGGGAACTATCGGTCGAAAGTGGGCTTTTGTGGTGAAAACTTTTTTGTTTTTAATGTAAACGCCTTCCGCACCGACAATTATAAGTTTTTTCGCTTTTACACAGATTTGGAAGTTTTGGTCAAAGTCGGATGACTATATCTTATAGCTGCCATTGGAACTATCGGTCGAAAAGTGGGTTTTTGTGAGAAAACTTTTTTGTTTTTAATGTAAACGCCTTCCGCTTCGACAATTATTAGTTTTATACGCTTTTACACAGATTTGAATGTTTTGGTCAAAATCGGATGACTATATCTTATAGCTGCCATAGGAACTTTTGGTCGAAAAGTGGGTTTTATTTAGAAAAATAGAGGCAAGCTAACTTCGGCTCGACCGAAGTTTATATACCCTTGGAGCTTGATATGTGCCTGACAGTTTGTATGGCAGCTATACTATATAGTGGTCCGATTTCGAAAAATTTTGGTGAAATGATGTAAAATCATTAAAAACTTATAAATACGGGCGTTGGGAGCTATAACAGTGAAAACAAAAAAGTTTTCTCACTAAGACTTTTTTTCACACCTAACTTTTGTATGGCAGCTATACTATATAGTTGTCCGATTTCGACATGGCTTGGTGAAATTATGTGAAATCACTAAAAACTTATAAATACGAGCGTTGGGAGCGATAACATTGAAAACAAAAAAGTTTTTCTCACTAAAACTAGTTTTTCAACCGATCGTTCCTATGGAAGCTATATGCTATAGTCATCCGATCCGGCCGGTTCCGACAAATGTGCAGCGTATTTATACCAAAAGACTTCGTGCAAAGTTTGGTTACGATAGCTTTAAAACTGACGGAGGAGATAGCATAGAAACAGACGGACGGACAGACGGACAGACGGACATGGCTATATCAACTCAGCTCGGCATGCTGATCAAGAATATATATACTTTATGTGGTCGGAGATGCTTCCTTCTATGCGTTACAAACATCCGGACAATTTTAATATGCCCTCTCCAAAGGGTATAAAATTGTATGTTTTAATGCTGACGTTCGTAAACTCTGATGTATTAAAACATTTGCAAGGGTATAAAAACTTCGGCAAAGACGAAGTTAGCTTGGCCTTCTCGTTTTTTTTTAAAAGGACAATATTTTTTTAACATTTTTTTTTAAACCAACAAATATTTTACTTTATAATCCAGCAACCGTAAAATTCTGACAAAAATATTAAAAATCTGGGAAAATTGCGGTTATGGTCTGACAAAAAAAATGTATATATGTGGAGAATATTTAACAAAAATAGTTGCCCTCTTCGGAAATAATTACCCAAATTAAACGACACCCGAAAATTTTAGTTTCGACCCTCAATGGAGAGAATGAGCGTGTTCAGCAGCATAAATCGATGACAAAAATCGACTATTTTGTTAGATTGTGCTGCTGACGGCCTGATACGCAATCATGTTTGCTATTTTTCAAACTAAGAAATAGTTTGTTAGAATTGCTTGATTATGATTTGTTATCGATAGCACAGCTGCCAGAAGTAAACAAACGTGAAATTTTGAGAAGGCAAATGCAAAATGAATGTGGAAACCTCTTTGTTTTAATAAATGAATTGGCAGAGGATGTGGTTTCGCAAGTAGCTCACGGAAATTCGTGGATGGCTCTGAAGGCTCTACTGGTTGTTGCAGGAGGAGGAGGGAATCTTGAAAGCCGGCACTCCAAAAGAGGCCCCACGCGAAGTAACCACCTTATCAGGGTACATAGACACCTCAACATAGATTGTCAAGGCACCACCATTCAGCTTATCCCAAAAAAGCTTGACAGGGACGCCCATATCCTCTTACAAGATAATCACAAGGAATGAAACCCGGCGCCTGGTTACGGAAGAATGGTTCCGACTTGGGCTGTAGCTAGGGTCACGGGGTCCTGGCTTAACCTGAAATCGAAAACATCTTATTTGTGGTCTTGGCCCTAACGGGTCATTGCCTTATTGGCAGGCATGCTGCACGCTTGGGTGTCGCTCAAGGACTCATAGCTAGAGATGGGCTTGCGACGGGATTCCAGCGGGATCCGAGAGAAGTAGGGGATCAAGTACGACGATATTGAATTTAAATTTGTTGGTCTAATCTCTCTACTCTTAGCCCATTGCCACTTGTTAAAATTAACATTTTTAGACCCTTCTTTGCGTGGTCAGGAGTCCTTTTTAATGGACCCGCCGGGGCTGGTCTTACAACAAAGTTAAAAACATTAACCGGCTAACCAAGTCTTAAGGAAAATTCAAGGGGAAATTGAAACCTTCCGCCAACAAAAATATATCGATAACTTTGTTGCCTAAAAAATTCTAACAAGTTCGTTCACCAGCAGACTAACACTTTTTTTTTGATTGATGATTTTTGTTAGATGATTGGTGTATGCTGCTGAACACGCTCAGTGAAAAAGCATAATACAACAAAATCAAGTATGCAGAATGAAAGCTAATGAATTCTGCTTTATCTGATGTTCCTATCTCTGTATAAAGAAACGTTGTTGGTTAGCGACCAATATAATTGTAAGAATGCGAGCATCACATTCATATAAAGAAAATTTAACGAAAATTAAAAATCAGATATTTAGTTTTAAAGGGCTCGTGGAGGTTTCCAAGATTTGAACACAGATCGCTGGATTTAAAGTCTAGAGAGCTAAACATTACAATAAATATTAAATATAAGGTTGTCAAAAAAAGTCTTTCGGTATTTTTAATGAATTTTCAATTGTTCATAAAATTGGTTATTATCGGGTGTGTTCCAGAAATCTCTAGAGGTTTTCGTATAAACGTTAGCATTTCATATTAAAGCTTTTTAAATTTATATGTTAAGGGCTCAAATATGCCCGGCTACTAGATTAGATGACAGAAGTTGAGCGATTTGAAAGCGCCTGCTCAAAGTCAAGTAGATTTGAAGCGTACGGTTTTCCTTGCACCTAATCGAGTAGGCGGTCTGATTCTTGACACTTCGCAAGTAAAGTAGTCCTAGATTAGTTTGAAGTGCAATCGTTTATACGAAAATCTCTAGAGATTTCTAGAACACCCCTGAATAATGCGATAATAGGGAAGCTCGCTTCCCTATTGGCAAAAACTCGGAGCCAATTTTCACAGGACTCTCTTGTGGCCGACTTCCGACTACCAAGCTCGTTCGCCATGGACAGTAATAGGTGGTGCGAGATCCGGACTATACTGTGGATGCAAATGAACCTCCCATCCAAGCTCCCGGAGCTTCTGGCGCGTCACCAAAGATGTGTGTGGCCTGGCGTTGTCCTGATGGAAGACAATTTGGCCTCTGTTGATCAAAGATGGCCTCTTCTGCATGAGTGCTGCATTCAAGCGGTCCAGTTGTTGGCAGTACAGATCCGAATTGAGCGTTTAACCATAGGGGAGCAGCTCATAGTGGATGATTCCCTGCCAATCCCACCAAACACACAGAAGAACATTCCTGGCCGTCAATCCAGGCTTGGCCACCGTCTGGGCAGCTTCACCGCTTTTCGACCACGACCGTTTGCGCTTCACGTTGTCGTAAGTGACCCACTTTTCATCGCCAGTCACCATCCGCTTCAAAAACAGGTCGATTTTGTTGCGATTCAGAAGCGATTCGCATGCATCCATACGGGCAAAAATGTTTTTTTGCGTCAAGTCGTGTGGCACCCATACATCGAGCTTCTTTTTGAATCCGAGCTTCTTCAAATGGTTTATAACGGTTTGATGACTTATGCCCAGCTCTAGGCCGATGCTACGGCTGCTGCTATGCCGGTCTCTTTCGATCAATTCAGCGATTTTATCGGAATTTTCGACGACAGGCCTTCCGGACAGTGGCGCATCTTCGATCACCTCTGCACCAGAACGAAAACGTTGAAACCATCGTTGTGCGGTGAAAATGGAAACTGTATCGGGTCCATAAACTGCACAAATTTTATTGGCAGCATGAGATGCATTTTTGCCTTTATCGTTGTCGTACTGTAAAATATGCCGTATTTTCTCTTTATTTTGCTCCATGTTTGCGACGCTATAACTCACGAACGACTAAAAACAAACAACAATAAATCAAACACGTGTTAGCGCGTGAAAAGAGCTTTCCAAAAAGCTCTAGCGTGAACCGATGCGACGAATACAAGCTACGCGCTTGCAAATACAAGCTTGCGGAAATACCGCAAGACTTTTTTGACTACCTTATATATTGCTTTTACACTTTTAAAAAGGTTTGTTCCTACACAAATTGTTGTTTGCGCGATCGCCTTTTGTAAGTAACACTATTCATCTGAATGTGAATGAAAAAGAAAGATTTAAACATGCTTGTCAAGATGATGGGACAACTTCCACAAATAAAAGAAATATTTCTCTCTCACATTAAAGTAACTGGGGTCGCGGCTACAGTAGACTGACCTATAATTAGTATTTTTCAAGTTATTAGATTTTGATTTGATTTATGTGAAACATTTTTTTTTGTGAAAATTTCATAAGACTAAAATACTTACTGTTCGTTTGGTATTCGGCTTCGTTTAGAACCGTGTAAATTTAATTCTAATATTTAAGCCAAGTTCACAAAGTCACAAACTGTCATGGCGAAGTTTGACTGATTTTGTGTTCGGAATTTGTCTGGGCGTCTCAAACTTTGCCGTTCGGATCCGGCGTTAAACTGTAGGTCCCTTTCTTTTGTGCGAAAAATTTAAAGCACACGCCAAGAGATCGTGAGAAGCTTGGCCCCGTTCAATTTCTCCTTCGAAAGTAACATTTCTCCATAAAATCATTGTTCTTTGTTTGGAGTCTCAGAGTAGGATCAATTCTAAAGACTCTGAATGTGTTGAGCTCTCTAGTATTTGTAATATTTAATTATTATAGTCCTCCTTCTTCTTTGCTAAAGTCACGTTACACTAGTCAGAGTTCAAAATCAATACACATCTATTTTCGCGTAAGATTTGTTGTGTTTGTCCCACTGTACTTGATTAGCAGTGTTATTTTTGTCCTCGCTGTCTCCTGTTCTTGCGTCGATCTAAACCTCTGCACCAATTCCTCAGAATCCGCAATGCACTTAAAGAGCGGAAAGTTATTTTTAGAAAAATCTTTTTCATCGCCTTCAAAGTTATTCTACTCCACTGCAATACAGTTATCAAAGCACTTGGCAAAGTCCTTCTACTATGAAATGAATATGTCTAATTATATCGATATTTTAGTGTTAAGGTATTTGTAAGAAATCAAATGATGGTCACACTAGGCCGAGACCGAAAGTAGAACGCAGTAGATTGCAGTAGTCAGAATGACAGAGACAACCCCTTTGCGATATTTTAAATAGAAAACCGTGTAAAAAGTCCGTAAACGAAAACCCCAAAAATCAGAAAAACCTACGTTTACAGCATACATACATCAGAGAAGTGATATGTACTCAAAATTCTGAAATTAAAGATGCATGTCACTTGAATACATTAAGCATATTTTCATTATTTGTTTGTTTATGTCTTTTAATTCTTTTTAAATACAGTTTAAATTTGTCTTTAACAGTTTGACCTAGAGATCTAAGATTTGGCATAGACCTTCGTTTAGTTATGCAGGCGCGCACTAGGAAAGAAAATTTGGATAATTTATTCGCGAAGTGGGAGAAAACGCCGAAGAAAATTTTGTATAGGGCAAATTAATGAGCTATGGCGTTCAGGCAACATTGAGCTAAACTGCTTTGCTGAGAGCACGAGAGAGTTATGTGTTGAAAGCAAAGATGAGGTGGTTCCGTCCAAAAAGGATGTGCCAACATGTTCTTGACAGAATAAGGAGGAACGGGAAAGAGTGAAGAGAGCAGGAAGAGGGAGCTGGAAGAGGAATGAGACAGGACGGAAAAGAATGGAGAGCGCAGGAAGAGGGAGGTGGGGATGGGGAAAGAGACAAGAGGCAAAAAGAGAGGAGAGCCAATGTGAATTGAATTATAATTGAAAAGTGACTGCCGTGAGGTCAAATTGTTTCGATATTCAGTCATTATTGGTTCAACGAAACGGGACTTATGTTAAAGCTTAATCCAAAAATATTGTCTCTTTAATATTAGGGAGTCTTACGAATCTATGCGCTGTTTGCTGCTGTGAAATCCACATTTTTCATATATTTACTATCTTATCATATTTTTGAAATTAAATTGACTACGAAAATATCAAATAGATCCTAAAAAAAGATAGTTAGCTATCCAGTCTATCAGGTGTGTCAAAACTATCCTTTTTCTCTGTGTATCAGCTTAGTATAGTTAACCCCACTCTACTTACCCTGGCAAATAGATACAACAAAGTGGAAAGTCCTCCACTCAACGAAGTGGCCGTTTGCAACGATTGCGGTTGAGTTTGACACAATTCGCCATACAACATGTGTCCCTGGGGCTGTCCATAGCAAGCCATATCCAATTCCTGACTCACATCATAGCACATGACCAGCTCCTGCTAGGCAAGTACAGACCAATACTCTCGCTTGTCTCAGCTGCTTCATCAACTCCGCATGATGTCCAAAATTCGAGGATGACAACTTTTGTAGATTCACATAGCCATAATTGGGTTTCCAATTGGCCACCTGACATTGGGTAAATTCGGTAAAATCTGGACCCATGGCTGTAAGATTAATCATTAGCATGGGATCCAACAGACGACGCTTGAAAAGCATCAGATTGGCCAAAGCATAGCGAGGCGCTGCACAACCATCCAAAGTGGAACGCGATGAGTTGGAACTACTGCTGGGCACAGCCTCACCCAAGGCAATCATTTGGAAAGTGTGCACACGGGTGAGTTGGCGTAGATTTTGGCAAGGTAGATGCATTAGTTGCTGTTCCAGTCCATCCAAATAAATGGTAATGTCGAGAGAATCCGCTTGCTGTTGCCACGAGGCAAACGTAAATGTTGCAACTGCACGGAGGAACCCTCAAAGTAGCCACCCGAGGACTCTTGGGTGATATGATGACCATTTAGCAAATGCATTTGGCCAAAACTATTGAGTAAAGCCAGTTTGGTTTGTTTTAAAGCTTGTCTTAGGCTGCCACTTGGAGGAGCAGCCTGAGGGTTGAAGGGTGAGTTGGTAGTCTCATTAGGGATCTCCATATGTTCCTCCACTCTCACAGGCGGTAGGGGCTCTTGCGGTTTGACCAGCTCAAAAACCAATTGCATATTGTTGTTGATGTAAACGCTAAGCATGGCCTGGTTGGTGCCCAAAGAGATTAGGTGAGATTTCTAGAGGGTGGAAGTGGGTAAGATTAGTTAAAATTAAGAAAAGTTATATAAACTGTCTGTGTAGATGGTCAGATAGCTTTGGGTATTGATTCTCAGCCCTCTTAGGTTATTTAGTTTGCGAGAATATTGTTGTTGTAGCGGATAAATTATATAGAGCAGGGGTGCCCAATCCCATTCCGTAAGCCACATGCCTACATAAAGCAACAACAAATTCCATGCGTCAGCCTCTCCTCCCCCTTTCTTTCCGCGGCCGTAAGCTCATTCTGGGCACGCCTGATAAAGAGGATGTCGAGTCTCCTGGGTAGGAAGGTAGCGCTTTCAGTGGGATGCGTCCAAAGGTCATTTGGTGTGAGGTTTGTGGGGGCTTTAGCAGTTTTTGTGTTGCGCAAATAGATGGTGGGCGATATTGCCCTTGAGTCCCCCCTGGCTGACAGGTTGTTGACATTGTTTTGCCAGCTGTCTGATTGCCGGCATAAAGATGCGGACATCTTGCCTGCTGGTGCGTGGAGGAATGGGAATCGTAAGCGAATTGGGGTTCGCATGGTCTGCCACAAGGCTGCTAGCCAGGTATTGTTTTTCTACCATGCTGCAATGGGCCTTAATTCTCAGCATTTGGCCTGTCCTGAGAGCAGCATTTTGGGTTCGTTGCAGGTTGCCCCATTGCGTTTCACTGAGGGCATGTGACCAGGCTGGGGTTGCATAGTCGGCCAGGGTCCTATCTATGGCCTTATGGGTACCCAGCAGAGTCTGCTTTTCTTTTCCCCATGAATTTCCTGAGATACCCTTTAGTTCCCGATGTTACTCTCTTATCTAGAGAACAGTGTTCTCTGCATGCTTGACGCAGAAGAGGAGATTGTCCAAAGTCACCCCTCAGATCTTTGGGTATTTATTTGTGGGTGTTTTTACTCCATCCACGTTTGCATCGAGCTGGTTATTTACAATTTTCATCCGAGTGGTGAAAATTCTAGAGGTAGACTACTTAGGCAAGTAAAATAGGGTGACTGTAGGGAGGTAGGAGTTTAGTCTCGCAACTTTCTTGTGGTGATTCCGATCAGATCTTAGTATGGTGCAGTCATCTGTATAACTTATCGTTGTATGGGATCGTTGATTTGTAAAAATTGAACTGGAGTGGTAATAGGACTCCTCCCTGCGGGATCCCTTGTTTCAATTTTTTGGAGGATATGGTTGTGCGTGAGATGATGACTACTTCTCTGTTATAGTAGTTTTTGACCATATAAAAATCCGCTTATCGGTAGATAGCTTATTTTTCAGCTTGAAACTCAGGCCTTTTCGTTCGCGGTCCTATATCCCCAGTTAGAGACCCGCATGTGTACTACTAAATTATGAGTGCTTGAATTTTTGTTAAAGTAGAACTCTGAATCCTTTTCTTCTTAAGGTTGGAGGATGGGATTTCCTTCTCCTACTTCTAAGAGTCTTTTAGGTTCACTCTTTCAGCTCTCTACCTTGGAAGTGTTTAATTGTGTGTGTGTTGTGTGTTGGTGGACTCTCCTGGTAATTTGCACAAACTGCAGTGATGCCTCTTGTTGAGAACTTTCGTCCGACTCGTGTTGAAGACTTTTGTGGTGCCTGTCGTTAAGGACTCTTGTGGTGCTTTCGCGTGACTCGCGTTAAGGGACTTTGGTGGTGCTTTTCATTGAGAACTCGTGTTGCATCGATGACTTTTGCAGTGCCTCTCGTTGAGGGCTTTCGTGGCTATTTCTACTTTGTGGTGCCTCTCGCTTTCGTAGTGCCTCGCGTTGAGGACTTTGTAGTGCCTCGCTTTAGCTTTCGAAGTGCCTCTCATTAAGGAATATCCTGGTGCCTCTTGTTGAGAATTTCGTGGTGCCTCTCGTAAATATTATTCCTCTTCTGATCAGAGAGTTCCAGGAAGGCAATTCCCTGGAAAATTGCTAAGCTTAGGGGGAGTGCTTAGGCGGTCACTGATGACTTGCAAATGGTTGTTACGTACCGGGGGTATTCGGCACTTATCCCAATCGTCCTTGGCCCTTTGCTCCAATAAAAATGTTCCTGATGTGTATTCGTTTTGTGTGTTCAGGTTTAATGTCTTTTCAATTGAATGTTCCTTTATGTGTGTGTGTGTAACAAAAATGCTGTGCGCATTGCGCTTTACGTTTACATGTTTTACGTTTACGTAGTTTTAGGTTGCCACGCCGACAGTATGAACTGTGATTTTCGTGACACGAATGTATTACATTAAAATGGGCTAATAGGTAATTTCAAATTAGGTGGTAGATCTCCTCGAACATTCTCCCCCGTTAAAGTCCCAACCTTTAACCATCATTCATGGGAAGGAGTGCTAGCTTATGGACTGGGCGTCTGAGGATTCCTTTGGATGTCTTCACATCTGCGACGCGTACTTGACCATCCTTTCCAGTGATGACGGCGACCACTGAGCTAGCAGCCACTGTTGTGGCGGGAAGTTATCCTCGTGGATGATGACTAGCTGGCCCACTTCCAAGTTTGGCTGCTTCTTTGACCACTTTGTCCGCTGCTGAAGAGTGTGGATGTAGTCCCGGTGCCACAAACACCAGAACTGCTGCTTGAGGTAAGCAACCCTTTGCCACCGATCAAGATATCGTCTGCCTTTGTCGTCATCTGGGTTGTAGTGTCGTTCATTTGGAGCTGCCGTGAGACTCGAGCCAATTAATAGATGAGCTGGAGTAACTGCTTCTGCATCATTTGGATCTTCAGATGCTGGTGCAATTGGCCTGAGTTTAAGATCGGTTCGACCCTGGGTAATATGGTTTTGCAGCTCTTCGAAGGTCAAGTTCTCGTTTGAAATAGTTTTGAGCGCCAGAGTTTTTTGCAGATTTACGGCTGCTTCCCAAATTCCGCCAAAATGGGGTGCTCTGGGGGTATAAAACAAAATCGAAACCTTTACAAGTGCTGTAGGAATTAAGAAAATTTATTGACACATCGCTAACATTTGGTCTTTGAGATCCTTCAATTTGCAGCTGCGCCATGTACTTCGTTCCATTGTCACAGTACAGTTTTAACGGAACACCTCAGAGCGATAAATCTGCGCACGCAGAGCAGAAATGCCATTGATGATAGCTCGGTCACCAGTTCAATATGAATTGCCTTCGACGTGAAGCAGACGAAAATTACGTACGTTTTGTAACGGTGGCTTGCCTCTAATTTTATAGCTGGTGAAAAATGGTTCGCAGAAATCGACTCGGATACCAAAAATGGACGATTCTCATGCAGTCTATCCACTGGCAAGTTTCCCATGATGTGATTCATCAATTGCGGCTTGTAGTGGAAGCAAGTGTGTTCGCACAATCTGCCTTACCGTTCTCTGGCGTTGATTACCCAGATCTTCTGGCGAAGCAGCGCTAACAGTACTTTGGGTCCTGCGTGATGGTTGCTTCGGTGTAAGAATTCTATGTACAACTGTACAAACCTATGGTGTTTCGGTAGAATTGCAGGAACTTTGCGTCGAAAGGTAAGTTGGATTAGTCAGGCGTCCCCCCCCACTCTCATCACACATACTGTAGAATTTTCATCGCTGATTTTTGCAGAAATGGTGTAAGACATTGCATTTTTGATATGAGCAATAATTTTCCGGAATGTTCGCTCCACCTCTTGAGCAGAATGCGTCATCCTTCACCCGAAGTTGTGAGCTAGTTGCTCTGATTTGTGGCACGATATACATACGCTAATACTCGCAAAACCCATGCGTGACGATGTTTTTTATTGATGGCTCTGACTCCCAAATACTGACATCTCTTGACTCTTGCAAGGAAGTGCCCCCTGCTGCGCACTTCAATTGGCGTTGGAAGAGGCTCATGCAGTTCTGGTCACTTTTCAAATGGCTCCTTCAGGAACTCGGGTCCTTAACCACATATTGGTCAGTAGATCGGCTGACCTGCACCTGGCGATACAATATCCGCAGGGTTGTGAGCTGATGGCACGTAAGCTTCCATGTAATGTTCTGATTGTGCTCCTGAAACTTCGATATCCTGTTGGCTACGAAACATTGCAATTGGGAAGCATGCGAACTATCCACTGCAGAACTATCTTTGAGTCAGTCCAAAATAGACAAAGTTCGATATGAATGAAGCTTGTGCGCAAATTTTCTCCAAGTGCGACTTAATAGCAGCGTACACAAAGTTCAAGCTTGGGTAATGACTTAACTCGAATTGGGGCTACCTTTGACTTGGCTACCAGAAGGTTTACTGCAACATCATTCTTCATCTCATACGAACATAAATGCAGCATCCGTAAGCTCTTTCGGATGCGTCTGCATATCCATGAATTTCGCACGGAAACGATGTGGATGTGGAAACGAAACGTGGTATTCGTACATTTGACAATCCGTGTATGTCTCTTTAGAAGCCTTCCAGTACAAAGTTCTTGTCCATCAATTGGCGCATCCCAGTGAAGCTTCTTTAGAGTTAAATCCTGCAAAAGATTTTCCGATGTATTGCGATTGGATCTTATTATTCGAGCAATAACTGATAAAACAGATCTTCGTGTTACGATTTCAGCGTCTTCTATTTGGTATCTGAATGCAAATACATCAGCATTGGGTTGCCATGCAATTCCAAAGTGTTTTTTGGAACTCTTGGTCATACGAGCTCAATGAACACTTCTTTCGCTGAGGTAGCAACAATCTCCTTTTGAATTGCTACTGAACTTTGTTAGTTGTAGTCCCTGCTCTGGTCAGAATTCGCACATGTTGATCCTTCTTTTGTTGAAGATCCTCTACCTTATCTGCGCCAGTCACAGACATCATCCACAGGTCTGACCTGAAGAACCGATGCACCACCTGGATATTCAACCTCCTCGTGAACCTCTCAATATGCTGCAATGCTCTAATCGCTAGATGCGTTCTCGCTGAGGTGCCGTATGTGAGTATTTAGTGATAGGTTTGCGGTTACCGTTTGGATCTGACCTCCACAAAATCAGCTGAAATTTCGATCTTCTTCGTGTATTGTAATTGCCGATACATCTTGGCAATGTCTCCTGTTAGGGCAACTTATTTAGCCGAAATGATAGTAGAGTTGTGGTTAGACCTGGTTAATGGTCGACCCAACCATTAGCAAGTCATTTAGTGATTTCCCTGATGTAGTTTTTTTAGCAGAACCGTCATACACCACGCGAAGTTTAGTTGAAAGGCCTTCCGGCCTCAACACGCGGTGATGAGGAATATAGAAATGAGGCTTGTTGTGATCTACATTTGCTCCAATGCCATGTGACCTTAACGATATGTACTCATCCATGAAATCAATATATGCTCGCTTAAGCTGCTCGTTTGAGTCGTTTTTCGCAGAAAATCGTTTGTGAGCAGTTTCGAAAGAGTTTCCTAACTTGGGGACTCTTTGAATGGTAACCTCACTTGTATTCTTCCATCCTTCTCGAAACGGTTTTGCAAAAATGTTCTCCGCAGGCTTGCTCTTCAACAGTGCGTACATTTTCGATTATTTTGTAGTCCTCTATTTCCCAGAATTGCTGCACGAGCTGTTCTAAGGAATGCGACTCTTGTACAACGTTGCATTGTCGCACGCGAACTGACTCTGTTTGACCCATGTTACCGCCAACGATCCATCCATACTCCGTATTTAACAAGCATGGTATGTTGCCTCCTAAACTTAAGCTTTCCTTCCCTTACAGCTCAAAAAAGCCTTCTGTGTTGATGAGAACATCTATTTTCGACGAAACATAGAAATGTGGATCCGCTAATATGATATGGTTAGGTAGATTCCACTTGGGGGTTATTTGTCTCATCTGGTTGCTTCTGCGCAAATCGTTTTAATAATTGAAAAAGTTTGAGGACCATTCAAATGATGAGTGACGTGGATTTTAGAGCGGCAAATACGTTGTGATGGGATCTTTTTTGTCTTAAATCAGAAATTCCACTGACTTCTTGGGCAAATGAATCTTCTCTAGTTGAAGTCTTTGTAGCCGTTTCCTCCGTTATAAAACTAACTTCAGAACAAGAGTCTAGTAAAGCACGAACGATGTGGAACTGACCAAATTTATCCCTAATTTGCACTACTGCTGTTGGAATGATTCCCTTTTATGGTTGAGCCATCAGTGACTCTGGCTAGTCATTGGGGCCTGATATTGAAGCCTTTGAAAGCCATTGCTTTCGTTTTGACTATTCGGTTGATTTGATGATATGTGCAAACTAGGATTTGGCTGAGACTTAAACTTGTGCAGTAAAGTGTGATGCTGTAGCCTACATATCTTACATCTTGACTGAGATTGACAATCTTTGACTCCGTGCGCCTTTCGTAAGCAGTTGAAACATGCCTCAGCCTTCTTGACATGGTCTGCTTGATGTTGTAGAGACAAATTGGCAAATGCTTTACTGCTACTTATGAAGTGAGTAGTTGCATTGCAGTAAAGGCAGTCTGCATTAGTGGTTACAAATGACTTAGTTCCCGTTTGTTGTTTGGCCTTGTGCCTAAGATCCTTATTTTCTGCTGGTCGATTGCTACTCAGTTGGCTTTCCAAGAACTGGCATCTACGATTCAGAGTGACGCAGCACTCATCCCATGACGGTAACTTCTCGAACGTTTGTTGCTCATTGTATTTTATTTTAGTTTGGGTGTCTACCTTCGACAGAAGTACATGAATCATTACGTTATCCATGACCTGCTGCTCCTCTCCTAATGACAAGAGCGACCCCGAAGTGCAGAAGCTTTTATCAACCAGACGTTGTAGCTCCAACGGATCTGTAAGCGATAATGATGGCAGCGCAAAGAAACTTGAAATGCACTCCAAAAATATGAGCACGTCATTATCATACCTTGCCTTTAATCGCTCTACTGCCTTGTCGTAGTTTTCTTCCGTTACTTGAAATGACCGAACTACCTCAAGAGCTGGTCCAGCTTAAACATCCCAATAGGTAATTAAATTTATCCATTTTGGTGATTGCAGCGTCCTTATGTACCAAACTGTCGAATAATTTGCTGAATCGTTTATAATCTACGTATTTGCCATCAAAAGTTGGAAGTTTTATTTTTGGTAAACGCGAATGATATGCACCTCCTTGTTGCATTGCTGATTCATTTAAGCTAGTGTCTAAACTACTCGGACGTTGCTTAGATTGAATAAGAGACGTTATCTTGACCTTCGTCATAATAAAGTTTTCGTCTAACTCTGCTCTGCAAGTGTCAATGCTATGTAGGTTCTCAATTTGTGTCTGAATTTGACATAGTTGACGATAATGCGACTCAAGAATTTGGAGTCGACACTCCAGAACATTCCCATCTTCCTTCTTCCCCTCTAACTCAACCTTTTGCCGTATTTTTGTAATGTGCCGCTTAAATACCGTACGCTGCGATCTCAGGCTAATTAATTTTGCATCAGCATGTTCGCTGCATGATTTTTGGTCATCTTCTTTTCCCATTTTGTAATAAAATTATAGCCAAAACACCACCAGCAAAGAGTAAGAGCAGACCTCGTGCCGAAACAAATTGATATGCATGTTTATGATGACGCGTAAATTTATTATGAAAGTTGTGATGAGACGAAGTGAACTGTGTGTGGAGCTTTATGATCCGTTACCAAATGATATGTGTGTGATGATGTGTGCGAATGTAAGTGTATGTATGTGCATAAGAGAATGTGTAAAGATGTGTACTTGCGGTTTTGCATGTGATGTAAGTATGTGTGAGTGAGTGTAGAATGAAGAGACGCCGACTAATGGCTTGCATGTGCCAGACGAGGTTAGGAAGAGTCCACCAGATTATGTAGAACTGCCAGAAAGCCTTGCTTCTTCTGACGTCCGATGCTACTCTATGTATCGCTTTACATACAGTAGTTGCTTCCAGTGGCTGAACGACCCTTGCCGTCCGAATGCCCCGTTTGACCACTCCACTTTTGCTGATGCAGGTTGGGTTGAATCCGCTTGATGCTGAGTTGATCGCCCTTGTTGTCCCAACTGGTTTGCACTGTAGGTGGATGGATTGGTGGTTGCGAACTTCCTCTGGTGTTCCTCTCTGTGCTGCACTCTGTGATCAGCTAAAACAAATATATTAAGCAGCTGCCAGCGAACTGATGAGATTGGACGAGAACTTAGCTTCTTTCTGTCCTGTCACGGTCGCCATTAATGATGCCGCGGTATTCGGCACTTATCCCAATCGTCCTTGGCCCTTTGCTCCAATAAAAATGTTCCTGATGTGATTCGTTTTGTGTGTTCAGGTTTAATGTCTTTTCAATTCAATGTTCCTTTTATGTGTGTGTGTAACAAAAATGCATTAAGTTGGCTGCGCATTGCGCTTACGTTTACATGTTTTCGTTTTACGTTTACGTAGTTAGGGTTGCCACGCCGTCGACAGTATGAACTGTGATTTCGTGACACGAATGTATTACATTAAAATAAGCTTATAGGTAATTTCAAATTAGGTGGTAGATCTCCTCGAACACCCTTGCAAAGGGTATTATAATTTTGCACAGAAGTTTGCAACGCATATTTTTTTTTGAATTTGAAGCTTACAGATTTTATTATAATTTTAGCACGTTAGAAAAACTATTGGCATGTGGTTGTCTACTAAGAATTTGAAGGTTAATCGGTGGCCTAGCTATTCTGGCTTTACCATTATGATTTGTTGGGTAATTAAGAAAAACTAATTATCATTACAATTATTTTTTTGGTAATCAAAAGTAATTTTGGTTATTTTTCTTGCATTACATAAAAAAATTTTAAGATAAAGCTCAAAAATCATAATGATAATGGTTATTGCAATGGGAGAACAAAGAAACAAATTTGGAATCGAGAACCGAAAAAATTAGAACGAAAATTAATCCTTTTACGGGTACAATATTCTTACTACTAAGGATCTCTTCTGGTATAGAACATATTTTTTTTTTTTTTAGTTTATTCAAAACATTCAAAAATATTATCCAAAAAGGATTTTCCGAAATTCAAAATGATTGGAGAAGATATAGCCGTTTTTGTCGACTAAAAAAAAATGGTCAAAAATCGATTTTTTGTTTTTAAAAGGCCGCCATTTTTTCGAATTCAATTTTATTTTTACAATTCTGCTACAGACGATAAAGGAATTTATACTAACCAACTTCTTATAATTGTACATCCTGAAAACGTGGGACCCAACGACACATCTCTTTTGGAAGAGCCTACTTTGGATCCCGAGAACTTTTTGAACAGCCCTCGCATTCACAAAATTTTAATTTTGTATTTTTTATAATGAATTGTACAATCAAATACAAAAAAACAAAATTACAAAATCTCTTCCACGAATTTTAAAAAATCATGTAAAAATTGAGCCCTCTAGACCAGAAGAGGGCCTTAAATGGGGTTTAGCTTCATACATGCTTCCTTTCACTTATGTACAAATCGGGGTAGAATACGAGTCTGAACTATATTCTACATCCTTATTAAATTGATTTTAAAGTTGTCGATATCAATCTAAAAGCTCAAAGTGGGCAAGATAGTACTCCCACTAGGTACCGCCAGGGAGAAGTAGATCGTAGAGAAGTTATCTAAAACGGTACAGTAAGGGAAATAAATTGCCTTGAACTTAAAATAAGAACAAAATCTAGTCAAAACTCTTGACAACAAATGTTCAAATGTTCCTGAAATGAGTTAAGTTGTTCTCAATCGAATAATGATAGAGAACAAGAGAGAGCAGGTTGGCTCTCTTTTTGATCTCTGTCTTAATATTTTTTTCAACCCTGTAGATGTTAGTCTGCAAAAGTGTACAACGGCTAAATGAGCTGGCACGTCATTCTATACCATAACGAGCCGCGTGGAATGAAATACAATTGCACAAAATATATTTTAAGCAAGAACAACTTTTTTCCACTAGATAGATAGATAGATAAGATTTTATTCGTATTTTTTTTTTGTGTAAGGTATTATAAATATTTGTATCACATATTGATCAATACGAACAAAGTTTTGTTTTTGTATAAAAAACCGACATGGTTTTAAAACCGTCAGTCGGCAGTTTGTTCACTCAAAGTGCTGACTCAGACTACTACACCTGGCTGCCCGGCTCGTCGCCGAATACCAGATCGTTCGTCCTCATCAACACAGTTGGGTGGACTTACTTTACAATTATAGACTAACATTAATTGATATATTAAATATAATTAATTAAGTGACATTTATTATACATTAAACTCGTTAATAATTAATTTCCTATAATTTATGGCCTTCTCTATATAATCTGCAAGCATGATCCAACTAAAGGGGTCTTCACCGTTTAATGCGCATATTATCTCCTGATGCGTAAGTTGCGTTTTTCCAAGGGATCTGCATCGAAACTCTCTGAGAACGGGACATCTGCCTAGGAAGTGTGTTATATCCTCGACTTCCCTAAGGTTGCACAGCGTGCACTCCTTGTTTCCCTGTCTATGTATACTTCCGTTTAACCACAGAGTGTCAGTGCGTGCTTTAAGTATCCAACTTATTGTAGTTCTGCTGTATGAATTGTTACAATATGTTCTTCCTCTCCTGTAGTCAAGATACTTATAAAAACGAGACTCGCTTGAAGTTGCACTCTGGATATGCGATATGTGGTCTTTTTTTCTTAGCGCCATAAGGAGTTCAATACATATATTGCACCAATGTTCTTTCGTAATACACGTCATATCTATCATTTCTTGAGATAGCTCACAGCTTAGCAATAGGTTTTTTACTTCGTGAAACCAAAAAACTTGCTTGCGTATTACGTATTTGGTTAATATATGAGGTAGTCGGCAGTCGTCGTATTCAAACATTACCCTGTAAATGTACTTAAGGTGCAAATTTAGTCCATACAGATATCCTTCTTCTGCTCCCGTTTCTAGACAAAGTGCATAATTAGGCGTAGTTTCTGCTATCTTGAGGATTCTTTTTATAAAATGCCGCTGAAGTGCATTTGTTTCGCCAAACCAGCCGAATCCACAAACTTGAGCCGCATACGATTGTATACCCCTAGCTGTTGCCTGGAATAGGTTCCACTTGCTACTCAACGAAATATCAGGCTTATTCATGAAGGTTTTCCAAGTTGAGTTCAATGCCCCTTTTGCTTCTGATGTCCTTCGTCGGATGTGAGTTCCAAACGCCATAGATGGGGTTAAAGTTACGCCAAGATACTTATATTCTGTCACTGTTCTTATTGCCTCAGATCTGTAAGTCCATTTTTCTGCTGCAGCTGGTCTTCCTCCTTTTCTGAATATCATTATTTCTGATTTTGCCAGGTTGACTTCCATTGCCCACTTATCGCAATATACTTCCAGCTTATATATCATGTTTTGCAGTGTGTTTATATCATCGGCCAGTATCACAATGTCATCGGCATAAAGTAGGAGTCGTATGTTCGTATCTTCTATAAAAAGACCACCTTCCAAATTTTCGTGCATATCGTTAAGGTATAAAGCAAAAAGCAAGGGGGAAAGTAAACATCCTTGCTTGACACCAGTATGAGTTTCAAATGTATCAGAAATTTCCTCTCCTGTCCAAACGGCACTTTCCGTGCTTTTATATATTCTCTCAATAAAATTGACAGTTTTTGTTGACATTGCCATTTGATGTAGCTTGTATAACAGTAATTGCCTCGGAACTCTGTCAAATGCTGCTTTAAAGTCCACGAAAAAACAGTAGACCCTTTTCTTTTGTGCAAACTTCAAATGGACTATTGACGCCAGATTGTATATATTATCGATCGTTGAGTAATTTTGTCTGAATCCGGCTTGGTATTCATTTAACTTCCCATTGTTTTTGACCCACGTTGCCAAACGATCGTTAATTATCCCCATAAGTATCTTGGCAGCACAATTCATAAATGATATTCCGCGATAGTTTGCAGGCTCATTTGGGTCTCCTTTTTTTAATATTGGGAAAATCAGGGAGGTCTTAAAGCAATTAATATCATTTTGCCCATCCAATATACTATTGTACACGTCTGCCAGTTTCTCCAGAAAGTCGTACGAAGCATTTTCAAAGAATTCGTAGGGTATCCTGTCAATACCAGGGGCTTTATTGGCTTTGGTTTTGTTTAACATATTTCTTATTTCCGCCTCATTAATCTGCCTATCTAGTTCTTGATCTGTTATCATATTAGGGGCGTATTGGATCCAAGAGGTATTTTGTGAGAAGTTGAGTAGACTGTGGAAGTATGTTTGAAAGTCCTGCGCTGTTACCTGTGTTCCCATTTTCAACGGAGCGTTTCTTATTTCTCTTGCCAATGCCCACCAATCTTTGCTATTACGAGTGTTGTTGATTTTGTCGTCTAAAGATTTGTAGTAAGTTTCCTTTTTTGTGGCGCAGATCATTGCATATTTATGCTTTTCCTTTTTGTAAATTTGATGGTCAGCTTGATTTTGCGTCTTCTTGTATTTCTTTAACGAGCAAAAAACTAAATCCCTTTGCCGCATGCAATTTGAATCAAACCATTTGTTTTTGAATTGTTTGTATGACCCTTCCGGTTGCAGTTGTACTGTTGATGCTTTGATTATTGCGCACATAGTATCTAGTCCTATATTCGTTTCTTGACGTACACTGGCTAAGTTCTCGTCCAGATTCCGGATATATTGCTCTTTTTTATTCTTTTTCCATTTAAGTTTCGGTAATATGCTCATATTTATATTTGTCGATTGGTCGGGTTGTGTTCTCAGGGTAACTACAATGGGCATGTGATCAGACCATATTGCACTCTCCACTGAAAAATCCTTCACTTGGTCCAGTATTTCAAATGAGATCGCACAGATGTCGTTGACAGATTGACCCATGTTGCTTAGGTATGTAAAATTCCCAATTGAATCGCTATTTGTTCGGCCGTTTAATACTAATAGACTGTTGTCCTCACAAAAATTTAGGAATTCCTTGCCATTACTGTTGAGTTCTTTATCCTGGGATACTCTGTTTGACGTTCCAGCTGCAAAATTACTGATCATTACCTCATCGAATACTTGGTTCTCTTCTCCAATTCGGACATTGACGTCTCCCAGTACTATTGGGTTGGTTGGAGTGTGTTGAGTAAAAAAGTCGGAGACTTCACGGAACTCGGTTTTCCAATTAGCTCCTCCTCTTACATATAGTGGGAAAACTGTAAATCCTTGCGAGTTATTCCATATTTTTATACTGTTGACGGATCCATGTTTGGTAAAGTGATGCTTGATGCCAAATTTCCTAAGCCGCTTGTTTACTCCTAGAAGTATGCCACCAATTGCTCGTCCAAACCTACTTATTCGAGTTGCCGGTTCCCATTGAATATAAAATTCTTCAAACTTGTGCTCGTAGTCCTTTGTAGTCCCTTCTTCAATATGCGTTTCTGTGAGAGCAAATATGTCAAATCCCCTTACGTATTCAAAAAGTCCCTAAACATATTCTTATTTTTAAGGCCGTGAATATTGTAAGCTAAAATATTTATATATGTATTATTACTTGCAGCTAAATTGTTTGTTTGCGGGCTTAGACTAGTACTTAGTTCTCTATAATTATGGCGGTTGGATTTATGACTAGCTTTGTTCTGAGTACGAAGAGGTTTTTTTAGTTTTTTGTTGCCAATCCTTCGTTTAGGGCGTCATAGGTTATCTCAGCAACATCAAGATCTTGGCCGTATATAACTTTAAGCTTTGACAGTGCGTCTTGCCCTTGGCACATAAGTGTGTTGTTGTTATTGAACGCCATCCAGTTACCATCGATGTTGATGCTGTCGTTGTGCACAAAAACTTTCCGGGTCTTACTTATCGAGGTAAGGCGTTTCTTTAACATTAGCAGTATGGATTTGTAGTGTTGTCGTTCTACGGTTAAGTCTCTCTCTACATATATATTAGTTCCCTTTAGCTTTGGTGCATTTTTGCAAATTTGTAAAGCCAGATCTTGCGTTTCGCATTCCACCACCACACCCATTTTACCATCTCTCTCGTACAACTTCCTAGTTCCATTTACCTTAGCATTATTTATATGCAGTTTCTCTTTCAAAAGAGTAACTACGGCATTTCTGTGGTTGTGGTCCGAGTTCATACCTTTAATAAGAACATTTTTTTTCTTTTGTTGCTCAACTAGGCTATTAATAATCGTTCTATCTTTTTCTCTGTCTGCCTTCAAGTTTGCTACTTCTTGCTTTAAAAATTCATTTTCGCTAGCCAACTCCTTCAATTGTTGCGATACATTTCCCAGTTCCTCCTTTACGTCATTCCTTATTTCCGCTATATCAGACTTCGTCGCCACATTTTTTAGTACTGCCATTAGATCGTGCATCGTTGGTTCTTCCGGTGTGCTTCCCGAACTGATGTCTAGCCGCCCTCTCTTTATAGAGTGTGATACAAACGGTGCGCCTGCATTCTGATACGACTCAGTTGGCGGTGTGCGCATAAGCCCTCCTTTTCCCGTCATGTTTTTAGGTCTGGCTTAAAGAGTTAACTTGGCTCAGTTATATGTAGTATACTTTTAGGCGGTTGCTCAAAAGAAACAAAGCGTTGCTTGGTCGAGCTTTTGCAGAGTTCTTAAAGCTTTTACTAGAACTTTTGGGGGGGCAAAGTCCAATCTGACAGCTGGCTTGAGGAGTCTCAAGTTTTTCGAACTTCTGTTTTCTTGTTGTTGTTCCGCTTACCCAGAGAGAAAATCACAATCAGGTGTTCAGGGGGATAAATCAGCCGGCCTCCAACAGTCTCCGACGCAACAAGGTATCCCAAGATTGATGGTTATCAGCTGGTGTTTTTAGCGCTTAAATCAAACATTAATTTTAAATAAATACGTGGGACGACTCGATATGCACTTGCACTCTCAGTAGGGTGGACCAAAAAAAAAAAAAAATAAAAAAAAAAAAAACACACACCCCCCCTCTCTTTTAATATAAAATTTAATTTTCTCCCACCCCACACCCCCCCCCAAAAAAAAAAAATAATTTAAATAAAAAAAAAAAACAAATAAAAATATAATCATAAACAAACAAAAAATAAAAAAAAAACAATTATTTATTTATAAAAAAAAATAAAAATTATATAATAATTTTTATACCAAAACCACAAAAAATCAATATAAAAAATTTTTTTAAACCAAAACAAAATACTTGTTTTTTTCCAAACAAATAAAAAAAATAATTCTTAAAGAAATACTTGAACTAAACATAAGAGCTACAGTTGCACTTGCTTGAATTAATTCTATAAAAAGCTTTCCACCAAACACTCTTTAGAACAGCGATTGGCATGTCTGACCCGCCGGGGCCGAACACATTCATAACAGTTTTTCATTTGTGTGCTCATTTGTTTGGCCGCCTTCGTTTTTGAGTACCGCAATGGATCCCCCTAAGAATAGGAAGCAGCTTTCAGTGCCTGGTAAATCTCACCTAACCTCAGTCAAACTCATCTACATTTCGCAAAACTTTTCTTTGAGTGTGTCACAATATGCCCTTACCATACACTCGCTTCCCCCTGGAAAGTATGCAACATGATTGGCTCTTGCACTAAGCATAGCACTCCGCACACACACTCCCTCACAGGATACTCGTATTTCATATGTCCTTGCTAGATTTATGAAGTGCTCATTCTGAGTTCTGCACTGGCTTCAACTCCTGTTGCCTGCTGCCTGCCTGCCCGGGTATCTATACCGTGGTGGCTAGGAACAAGCTAGGTGAAGCTCAAATGCAGGCAACGATGGTAATGGAAAGTAAGTAACCAATGAGATTAAGTCTAAATTAACCACATACTCCTTTCATATAGCATTCCTTCTTAGTCTTTCTTCGTTTTCCTTGTAGGACATCCTCAGTTCCTGTAGTATCGGACTTCTGGCCCGTAACTGCTAGGTTAGGTTAGGTTAGGTTGCAATGGTTGAAATGGGAGAATCCCATTTCTTCACTTAGGCCAATAAAGGCCCATTGTGTTACCATATAACCCTTTCTACGCTGTGATCGCAGAGGGAGGGTCTTCCCCGTTAAACCATTTAGAAAGTAGCACGAATTTGAGTAGTAAGTTAATTTCTATTTCAGAAATGTCTGACAGGTCGTTTAGGAAAGGACGACCCAAAGTTGTGAGTCTTCTTCTACTGAGACCTGGACAATAACAGAAGAGGTGTTGTACACTCTCCTCCTCATCCGCTGAATTGCAGCTTCTACAGAAGTCATTGTGTCTGATGCCGAGTCTAGCGGCGTGTCTACCTATTAGGCAGTGTCCAGTAAGGGCCCCTACTAAAAGGGAGATGTTTTTCCTGTCCTGACGGAGTAACGCCCTAGATTTTTTAATGTTGAGAGTAGGCCATGTTAGCCTGGATACTTCACATGTGTGAGTTGTTTCCCATCGATTCTTGGTTATTTGATATGTAGTTTCTTTTGTTTGTAGCTTGAATGTCGCAGAGGCACCCCTATGTTGCTCTTATCCGGTAGGAGCTGAGTGGTGGTGCCAAGTCTAGCGAGGTGGTCGGCCATCTCGTTGCCTTCTATGTTGCAGTGTCCAGGCACCCAAACAAGATTAATCTCAAAGTGCTGAGCCATCTCATTAAGAGATCTGCGGCACTCCGTAAGAGTTTTGGTGTTGTTAACATAACCGTCAAGGGCTTTTAATGCAGCTTGACTGTCTGAGAAAATAAATACTTTACGTCCTTGTATTGCGTGATTTTGCAGATGGTTGGTAGCTTCCTGGATGGCTACAACCTCTGCTTGGTAAACACTACAATGATCAGGTAGTCTAAATGAAGTTTTGATCCCGAGCTCTGGACTGAATACTCCGCCTCCTACCTGTCCGTCCAGCTGGAGCCATCAGTGTAGAAGAATGGCATTTGGTTTGCAGTGGGGCATGGAGTTCCAGTCCAGACTCGGTATGGTGACTTTGTACATAGTGGCAAACGTAATTGATGAGATGCAGTAGTCAAGCTGGCCGGTACCGCACCCGATGTAGTAGTATAGACGAGTGGCCAGAGTTGTTATCTTCCAGGTACCACTTTCTCTTAGCCTGAGAGCGGTGTTACTGGCGATTTCTCTTCCCAGAAGATCTAGGGGCATAAGGTAACATTATGTTAAGTGCGTCAGTTGGGGTTGAACGTAATGCACCAGTCATACATAGTGCAGCACTACGTTGAACTTTTGTTATGTTTCTCAGTACGGATGGTTTCCCCAAAGCCGGCCACCATACAATAATACCGTATAATAAAATTGGACGTACAACGGCAGTGTACAGCCAGTGTACTATCTCAGGGGAAAATCCCCATTTACGACCAATTGCGCGTTTGCACGAGAAGAGTGCAGTATTTGCTTTTCTGATTCGTTCAGTTATATTTTCGTTCCAATATAATTTTTTGTCCAACACAACACCAAGGTATCTGGCAGAATCACAAATTTTTAGGTGTATATTGTTTAGTCGGAGGTGTTAAATTTGGTATCTTATACTTGCGGGTGAAAAGAACGAGTTCAGTTTGGTCGGATTGACTCCAAGGCCACTTTGTGTCGTCCAATTCGAAAGTGTTGAGAGAGCATCCTGCATCAGATTGCAGAGAGGAGGAAATTGGCCTCTTGTGATTATAGGAACGTCATCCGCGTACGCTATCACCGTATGTCCCCGCGATTCCATGAGTCGTAACAATTGCTCACTGTTACCACCCAAAGAAATGGCGCATAGGAGCGCCTCTACTTACCATATCTTCGGGCGCAGGCATCTGCTAGTTAACCACCGCTGGGTAAGCATGAGTCGGATAAACTCCACCAGGGTGCCTCCACATTTAGATTTGTCAGGGCAGAGGTGATAGCGTGACCGTAACTGTTTTTTCCCTTACATTCTCTCAAATTTCGCAATTTGGTTAGACTAATTCCGGTTTGGTGTTGATATTTTTAGCCATGTTGTAACTATACTTTGAGCTTAATGACATGGCGCCCGAGCAGGCAATGGTATGACGGTACCTGGAAATCCTTTTAATAAAAAACCTAAGCCCGTGTTCAACGTCTTCGCGGATCGCCTTTTACGCTCGACTTCCCATGCTGCAAAGGATGCGCTGACTAGGTTCGCCTCCAGCGTCGAATCTACGTTTGACACAAAGGCTCTACTTGCGCTCAGCTTCCTTCTCACGATTCAAATCCTGGTATTTCCATCAGGATATGCCTTATCCTGACAAAGTCTTTCCACAAGGACTATTCCGCCTCCAGCTCAAGGATTTCGCACTCGACTCCACTTCTTTAGTACTCTTGGGTACTCCGTTTGCCGCACTTCAATTTTACGATTCGTTCCGCACTCGCTTAATTTTCGATTCACATTGACTTTCCTCAATGCCGTCTGCGACTCCTTATATAGGCCTCCTGGTCTGTCTCTCTGTTTCTTCTCTTATGTTCGAGACTCCAAAACCTTGCATACGCAATTGCCGCTTCATACCTTTGACGCGACTGCGACAACTCGCCTCTGCACCAACTCTACGAATCCTTGCATTTATGAACTGCCCTGTCCGCCGTCTGTCGTGCTGTTACCTCCCATCTGTTTTCTCTGAATCCGCCTTGATTCTCCTTTGATAGGTCGAATTCGTTCCCTCTCGCCGCCGTCTTTCCCTTTACAACATGCCCTGTTGTTTGTGGGGATAACCATTCCTCACATTAAGGTAAGGCTATAGCCTTTGTATACTTGAATAATTTTAACTTGTCGATTTGCTTGATCTTGGTCCTCTCCATATAACCAACTTGGTTAATTTTCGTTGTATATTTATTCATAATTAACATGGCGTCCGAGCAGGGATTGATGCTAGCGTTAGCTGAAAATCCGTTTAATAAAATCCTTAGACTGCGTTCAACGTCTTCATATTGAAAGCATACCCATTCCTGTGACGTGAGTAACGTTGTCGCCTTGGCGGTTGCCTGGAACATCCTGTGGGGGGTGCGGGAATTGATATTTTTTCGGTTAGTAGAGTGTTTCAGTGCTTCTTATCGCTGTTCGGGCACAGATGAGAGAGTATAGATAGCACTTGAGGCTCAGACCCACTTTCGCTGGTAGCGGCTGCTAGGGGGCTCAGGCTTTGATCTTCGCTCTGTTTGCACCAAATCATGGCTGATGGGTGAGACAATGTTCGAGACGGTTCGAGTTTGTAACGAAGACCTTGGAGTCTGAAACTAAACTTCGTGCTCGATAGAGCAAACGCAGTCTAGATATAAGATCGTCGTTGTCTCTGGTATCTTTTCGTCCTGGGTTTACCAAATTTCCCATTTCATACTTTTAAAGTGGAACTTCTGTTTTTCTCTGCATTTGCGGTGCGCATGCTGATAGATCCATTTGTTTTTCTGTCGGATTTACACTTAGCATATGATTGAAAAAGTTTTTTGTTTTGACTTGAAGTCCTGTACGTAGGTGTGCCGCTTTCCTAAACCTTACTACTTACTCACACACTATTAAAAAAAAAAATTCTGAATCGCTGTCTACGATGCCTGACCACTGACCCCTTTTCTTCCACAGCTCTGTTCCAGCATCGACATATCTAGCATGCACCGCGGTCTCTATGAGAAGACCCAAAACCTGAGAACTGTCCCTTAGAGCCTCAATACGACATTGAGGAGATCTCCAAGTCGAAGCCTGTGTTTATACAACCCCTGACCGATCCTTAAGCCCATTCATGATGGCAAGAACATTCACCTGAATGCCGTTTGGAACCCATGGGGATCCTACATGCGTGTGGAATGGTTCCACAATGGACGTCCTGTTACTGTGGGCTCTCGTTTCCGCACGTACTATGACTTTGGTTTCGTGGCCTTGGATATTATTCAAGCCACTGCAGCCGATTCGGGCGAGTATACTGTGCGCGCTACCAATCACTTGGGTACGGCACATACCTCCGCCTGTGTGCGTGTCATTGATCGCACGGATGTGGTGACTGAAACGCAAATGAGCAATCACTGGAGCAGATTCAACTTCAGAGGATCTTCGTCGTCATCAGCATAGGGAAGAGGATATTACTATAGCTCAGGCTCCTCAGTTTACGCGTGCTTTGCATAATATTGAAACCGTGGAGGGCACAAATGTGCATTTGGAGTGCCGTTTACAGCCCGTGGGTGATCCCAGCATGCGCATTGAATGGTTTGTCAATGGCAAACCCGTGAAAACGGGTCATCGTTTCCGTCCAGCCTATGAGTTTGATTATGTGGCTTTGGATTTGCTGGGCTGCTATGCCATTGATTCCGGAGTGTACACCTGTCAGGCTAGGAATCAACTGGGTGAGGCTGTTACCTCTTGCTCGGTGCGTATTATAGCCAAGAATGATTTGATATTGAGACACACAATGAGTCGGGCCTGCAGAAGATACATTTGAGGATTCCTCACGCTATCGTCGCAATGAGTTTTTCGACGAGGTTGTTAATATACGTCCGCGTTTCCTGACCCAACCCAAGAGTTTGACTAACAGCGAGGAGGACATGCTCACTTTGAGGTAAGATAGAGCCTGGTCACTGATCCCAACTTGAGGTTGAGGGTATAAGAATGGACGTCCTATTACCGTGGGACATCGTTTCCGTCCCATACACGACTTTGGCTATGTGGCTTGGATATTGTGGATTTGATAGCTGAGGATTCAGGGGTCTATACCCCGTGCGGTGAATTTGATAGGCTCCGATAGACCCAGGTGGCTACAGTGTCGCAGCAGAGAGCAAATTGTTACGGTAACCCAAAACGCAGCGGGTCTGGAGCAACTACATTATTTGGAGGATCGTTCGCTTTAGTCGACGGGAGGAGATTGTTGAGAGCACCAAGCAGGTCTCGTTGCCACCCTCCTTGAAGAATGTGGAAATCAAGGAGAATCAACGTGCTCATTGAGCGCCGTTGGAACCAAATAATCTACCCCTCAAGTCGGCCCTGCTTTACTGTAACCAATAACTTTGTGGTTTTGGACACTATGTTCACTCTTTCGGAAGCTGAGGGCACTTATACCTGTCGGCCTTGACTAATGTGGGTAAGGCCATTACCTCTGCGGTTGCCGTGGTGCATACCAAAAAGTCTATCTATTTGGAATCCAACGACAGACTGTTTTGGCCACGTTTGCAGCATTTGGAGGATGGCTCTAAGCCGCCAGCGCATAAGGTGCAGAGGAGCTTGGGTCCCAGGCTCCAGTGTTAACCATGCCCGTGGGGGATGTGCGAGTGGCTAAAAATCAGGCTGTACACTTTGAGGCACGTCTTATTCCCGTGGGTGATCCCCATCTCAAAGTGGAATGGTTGCGCAATGGTCAGCCCATTGAGGCCTCTAATCGTACCACCACCATGCATGACTTTGGCTGTGGCTTTGAATATGAAGTATGTGAATCCGGAGTACCACCGGTACTTACCCCTGCGTGCCATTAATGAGCGCCGGGTCAGGCTGTCACCTCTTGCTTCCTTGGTCCAATCCAAGACCGCCATTCAGCTGGAAACTGAACATGAGGCAGCCATGCATAAAATCCATCAGCTGGAAGACCATAGAAGTATCAGTGACGTGAGGAGGAAGAGTATATGGTCAACCACAGCTCTGGTGTTAGTGACCAAGCTAATTGGTCCTAGCAATCTCTACACTCAAAAAAATTGCCATCATAGTGACACAATTTAGACATCAATTGAAAACTGGTGAGCATCGAATTCTCTCTAATTCTGCAAGCATCAAATTGATATCTTCGAAAGCATTAACATGATATTTCGAGGATTTCAAAATTGATACTACCGTGTATCTGGTTGACACTTTTTGTATTACTTTATTAGTATCAATTTGACACTAGGTCTTATTAATTTGACACTTCAATTATCAAACTTTTTAGTATCATTTTGAAACTTGCTTTTATCAATTAACTATTTCTAATCGAGTTTGTAGGATAATTTCACTTCTTCACAAACTGCCATTAAAATTAATAAAAAACATTTTTGAGAACATTATTTTTGAATTTGAAATTTATTAATTACACAGGCCAACAAAATGACCACTTTTGTGAGGTCCAGTCTCAATTGCATTAAATTCTGATCCAGTTTTGTGCACTGATTCCAAAAACTGGTCTCGGGTTTTCTCCATCAGCTCTGGTTTCAAGATATCGGAAAACCCATTGTGCAGTATTTTTGGCTTTTAAAAATTATGGAGGTTACACTGAGCAACAACAGTGTATTTATGAGCTCTATGCTACAGAATACACATATGGTCGCCTAAAAAATCAATGAGCATCATCAGCAAAACCCAAAAGCGCCTAAATTGGCCTTTGAAGAGAAATATTCATCAAATTATAGCAAATTTTCAAACTTAATCAAAGTGTGCACCAGCCATTTGGGGTGCTTGCATTTTTTGAATGAAAACCACTTAGCATGTAGGCCAATGGTTCTTCTTATTTCACAAATTTTGTTGCATTTAAATCTTCTCGATGGACAAAGTTATATGCGGTTTGTCCCTGAAAAATGAATTAAAATTTATGGCAGGATAACTAGATTGATACACAAAATCTGTATAGGAAATGTTAAAAGACTACTTGATCTAACATAGCCCTTACATAATTATCAGTCAAATGTACAATAACATTCAATTAGTACTTGATTAAATTATTCTCCAAATCCATATTTGCCTAACCAGCGAGAATAACATTTTATTTATTTGTTGTTGGGGAAGTGGTGCACCGCGACCAATTTTGGTCTATTGTGCCTCCTACTGAATTTACAACTCCCCTAGCAGCCCTAACTCCTGTACAAAAGTCAGATTTTTGTGGGTTCTAAGTTACTGATATTGTGTTTTCCCAAATCTGCTGAGTCTGCGCCTCGCTAGGGCATCGTGCAGTGTACTAGCATGCTCAGAGTGACTCCTCCCATAAAGCTGTGGGGGTTGTTATTCCCTAACTTGTATTTGTGGCTCCTCAGTCTGCAGTGACCCTGTAGAGCCCTGTCAGAACTCTGAGGGTATTCTTTCCTTGCTGATTAACTTTTGGAACCTTTTGAGGTCGTGGTTCACTATTAATGCTTTAGCTTGTCTCAATCCCCTGGTTTACCCAGGAGGCTGATCTAAGCGTATTCTTCCTTTCTTAGAAGTTCTTTTATTGTGTTCTGGCCTTGTGCAGTAGGGTTCTGGCCCTACCATTGTGGTGGCTGCATCTCTTGCGTGCCAGTTCGTCGGCCAATTGTTTCCGGAGATGCTGTTGTCTCCCGGTATCCATCGTAGGGTCAGGTTGTTCCTGCTGCCTAGTTGGTCTAATTTGTTCTTTGTCTCTAAGACTAGCTTAGAGGTGAACTTATTGCTACTGAGTGCTTTAAGCGCTGCTTGGCTATCGGAGAGATAGCTATTTTCTATTATGGTTTTTCTTCTGCACAACGGGAGATGGCACATACTTCAGCTTGAAATATGCTTGTGAAATCTGGTTCAGATATTTTCGTTCCTGGTCCTGCTACTCCCAAGTCCGGTTCCTGGGGGCGTTAGGGACCTGTCTGTGTACCCAATGATTGTGTGGTTTCATTTTATGTGTTTCTTCAAGTGAGATCCATTCTTTCTTATTACTTTGGTGTACAGTGAAATTCCTGTCAAAGTGATACTGGCCACCATTTCGTCTCTGGGTTGGAGGATGAAAGGGATTTCCTTTTCCAGCTTTTCAGAGTCTCTGAGGCTCACTATGTGATTTCTACCCACTCCTTCTGTTGTTAATCTGAGCAATGTTGCTTTTTCTTCAGGCCGATGGTATGGTGGAGTGGTGTTAGCTCCATCAAACCTCGATTGCCGCTGTCGGTCAGTTACGCATGGCTCTAGTCAGCATATACATGCTAGCCTTTGCAGTTTTTGCATCTATGTCCTTACTGTGAGGAGGTTTGCTCTATCTCCCCACACGACAGCTCCATAATGAGCATTGGTCTCACAACCATGAGGTATAGCCATCGGAGTATATGTGGTGCCATGCCCTACGATTTTCCGGCTATGCTCCTGCATGTGAATAGTGCTCTAGTGCATTTACTGGAGTGTATACTCTAAGTGCTTGTCAACCCAGCTTGTTGTCGAAGACAACGCCGAGGTATTTGACTTCTTTTCTGGTGTAATGAGGCAGCCGGATAAGCGTATTGGCCTCATTCTACTTAGCTTGTATTTTCTAGTGAATGGTACTATAATGGTTTTCACAGGGTTTAGTTGAGCCCAACCTCCTTGCACCAATTAGACGTGACATTCAGCCCCTCTGGCTAGGTCACATAGGGTTTCGTATTTTCCTTCTCGCAACGATGACAATGTCATCAGCGTATCCTTGGCATGTTATGCCCAGGGAGGCGAGTTTTTCTAGGGAGCCCATCCACTAGCAGGCTGCACAACAGTGGGGAGAACTCCCCTGAGGGCATCCTCTAGTTGTGGTGACTGTGATGGTTTCTTCACTGCCACTGGAGAGGCTTCTCTGCATCGTAGTAGTGAGTCTACCCATCTGCCTACAGTAGGGTTTATTCCTTTTCGATCAGGGCATTCTTGACAGCACTATGGGATGTGCTGTCGAATGCTCCTTAATGTCTAGCTGCTCCTTTGTCTTCTATTGTTTTCTCGAGCATCTTCCTCGAGCTGATACAATGCCGCGTCGGTCGGACGGCCTGCTCTGTACGCGTGCTGTGCTGGCTGAGGGGTGCCTTCCCTTTAACAGCGTACTTCGTATGCTATTGTCCATTAGCTTTCAATCGTTTTCAGTAAAACGATGTCAAACTAATGGGTCTGAAGGACTTGGGGTTAGTTATATCCTTCTTCCCTGCGGGGACGAAGACTTACCTCTTTGCTCTGCGCTAGCACGTGGATATGCCCAGGAGCCAGATCGTTGGTGATGATCTTCCTGAGGATGGGAGGGAGTATGTCCTTTCCTTCCTGCAGGAATGCTGGATAAATGTTATCCGGTCCGGGGATTTAAGGGCTGGAATGTTCCAATTGCCCACTCGGGTCTGCCTGCGGACACAACTTTCTTGGCTTGCTCAGTCGGAGCTGCAGAATGATAGCAGTGCTCTTGGTCAACACATTCTTCCGCGGGATGTTTCCCGGAAGTGGCGTCCAACAAGAGACGTACTCTCTCCTCGCTGCTCACTGTATAGGCATCATTAGCCTTTTTGAGCGAGATGTTGCCATCCGGGCTTTTCTTGGCTAGGACTCTATGCAATCTCGCCTTCGTGTCTTCTATAGACTCGGCAGAATTTCCTGTACTTCCTTTCTTTGGCTTTCCTAATCTCTCTATTGTATAGTGTTAGGGCTTGCTTGTACTTATGCTAGTCCCTATTCTTGGCTTCATTAAAAAGAATTCGGGTCTTCTTTCTGAGTTTCTCCAAGGTAGATTCCACCAAGGGGCATCATTTTCTTTTCCCGATTTGCTAAGAGGGCAATTCTCTTCAAAGCATCGATTATACTTTTTGTTTAGTTCGTCGACTAAGATTTCTAGTTCTAGGGGATGCTTCGGTGACCAAATCCTAGGTATATTTCTAGCGTGGAATGGAAGCCCCCCAATTTGTTTTACGGGGATTCCTGCTGGTATATTCTGCTGTATGCTAGTTTCAATAAATTGGATAGTTCTATGGTCCGACATAGATTCCCTAATGAGGACTCCGCCAATCTTTTATAAAAGGTTTAATTGACTTGGTTGAGAAGGTAGGTCAGGGACTTCCTCCTTACTCGAGTTACAAATCGTCGGGACAGATCCTTTGACATATTTCCAGGTCGAGCCTGGATAGAATTCTAGTAAACACTTCACCTCGATCGTTGACATCGGAGCTTCCCCATGCGACGTGGTGGGCGTTTGCGTCACATCCGACAACGAGCGGCAGGCTTTTGCTCCTGCAGTATTCTGCCAGGGCCGACACCTCTTAGGGGGGACACATTCTATCTCCAGCGAAGTAGGCAGAGGTTGTGACCGTGGTCTTTCCCTGCTTTTATTTCGGTGGTCGCTATCGCGACAGTCCCTGAGAGAAATTCTGGAAGGATAGTATATTTAATATTCTTCCTTATCATTATACAGGCTCTGGGGAAGGCATGCCTTTGGTCCCAAATGGCCGTGGATTCTCTCGTATACAGGCCCTATATTCCCTCATTGCACTATGGTTCCTGTATTAGAGCTAGTCCTAGGTATTGTCGGTGAACATTCTAGCTAGGACGCACGAGTACGCCTTCTGGCAGAATGTTCACCTGACCAGTTGGTGCTTTTGATGACCGAGGGGAGTCCCTCATTGCGCCGAATTATCTGCGCTATCTGGCGGAGAGCCAGGCTGCTCTTGACTCCTCTGAACACCAATGTGGTGTCGGCTTCTTCGTCCTCATGGACTGTGAGCTCTGAGGCGAGCTTCTTTGAGGACATGGGTGCGTCTGCATCCTCCACCACCTCCATGTCCTCTACGGGGATTCCCCGTCGATCCTCTCGAGAATAACATTAAAATTATATGAATTGGGCTACAACTGGCTACAAATGTGTTCCACCCAGAGGTCGCAAGAATCGGTCTCTCTCGTGCTAGCCATTGTCAGAAAACAACCGCTCATTCACTGACACGATGCGTAACTGTTGCGAAAAAAACACACAAACTTCGTTCTTCTTTGGCTTGCTCCTTCGCTCAACCGCCGACCGCTTTTGGTCGCTCGCTCGGCTCAGTGCTCACTGAACCTTTCTTTCGGTCGTAAAATTCTGCAAATGGTCTTTGCGCATGTATGTATGCATGGAGTTGGGCGTGTTTTTATTATGCGGCGTAATGACTATTTGTACATCCGCATATGCACGCAAATGAGCGCCATATCACCTTTTCCTTCCTCTTTAATGCTTTGCCTGTGACGAAATTCTAAGGCAACAACATAAGGCAACGCAACTAACAAATATAAAAACCTTTTTGCTGACTTTTGCTGAACAACAACTGCTTGTGTCGCGCGTCAGTAAAGACCGACTCGTGTGTTGCGCTCAACCCGAAACCGAAGAGCGAGAACACGAAAGATACGAAAAAGAGTGGTTGCTGGTCAGACACTGAGCGATGCCGTTTCATTTTTTTCGGTCTTTGTTGTGAGCAGACCGCGCAGAAAATTTTGGTTGAGCAGATTTTGCGACCTCTGGTTCCATCTTATTTTCTAATAACTTGCTTCTTATTTATTGCCAAAAACAGATCATGCAGATCATAAGAACTGCATATTGTGTTTTTTGTATTTTGTTACAAAATTAAAAATTTGTGACTGCTTGGGGTGCAAAAAGTTCTTTGAAAAATTGTGTATTGAAGGTCACGAGTCACCGTTATGTCAAGGGAAAAGTAAAAAAAAAAAATTGGTTAGTTTAAATGCCTAAATGTCCCGAAGCAGAATCATGAAAAAATTTTTGTAAAATGTTTTTTGTTTGCAGTTTACTATAAAAAAATAGTAAACGAGAAAGATAACTTCGTCTTTGCCGAAGTTTTAATACCTTCTGCAAATGTTTTAATACAACAGAGTTAACGAACGTCAGCATTAAAACAAACCATTTTTTCTGATAAAAGCCACTTTTCGACCGAAAGTTTCTATGGTAGCTATGAGATATTGTCATCCGATTTTGACAAAAACTTTCAAATCAGTGTAAAAGCGTATAAAACTAATAATTGTCGAAGCGAAAGGCGTTTACACTAAAAACAAAAAAGTTTTCTCACAAAAACCCACTTTTCGACCGATAGTTCCTATGGCAGCTATAAGATATAGTCATCCGATCCGGTCGGTTCCGACATATTATCAGTGTGCAGTAAAAAGAAGACTCTGTGCAAAGTTTCAGCCCGATAGCTTTAAAACTGAGAGACTAGTTTGCGTAGAAACAGACAGACAGACGGACAGACAGACGGACGGACAAAGCTCAATCGACTCAGCTTGTCGCCCTGATCAAGAATATATAGTTTATGGGGTCGGAAATGAATATTTCTATGCGTTGCAAACTTCTGGGCAAAATTATAATACCCTTTGCAAGGGTATAAAAATAGGGGCGACGCTAAAATTGAAAAAGATTACCTTAATATGTGTCTTTCTATGAAAAATTCGTCAAGTGACGTGACAGATTCACAAAGTTATTCGCTTGCGAAATGGAACGAGTTTTTGCACTACCTTGCATGAATGAGCATTCCTCTCAATAATAAGAATGGTCAACTTCCTCGACATATACATTCGTTTCACAGATAGAGTCTTTACTACAATCTCTTTCCGCCAGGCATTTGTTGAAACTTGTAAAATCATAATAGTCACAAGAGGCTTAATCCATAAATTATAGTGAGTGCGGAACACATTTGGCTCAATTTTTTAGCCCAGTTCATATAATTTTAATGTTATTCTCACAAGGTTAAGTAAATATGGATTTGGGGAAAATTGTTTGACTCTAGTACTGATTGAATGTTATTGTACATTTGCCTGACAATTAATGTAAGGACTATGTTAGATCAAGTAGTCTTTTAACATTTCCTATACAGATTTTGTGTATCAATCTAGTTATCCTGCCATAAATGTTAATTCATTTTTTTGGATAAACCGCTTATAACTTTGTCCATCGAGAAGATTTAAATGCAACAAAATTTGTGAAATAAGAAGAACCATTGGCACATGCTAAAGTGGTTTCCCTTAAAATGCAAGCACCCCAAATGGCTGGTACACGGCGATTAAGTTTGAAAAATTTGCTATAATTTGATGAATATTTCTCTTCAAAGGCCAATTTAGGCGCTTTTGGGTTTGCTGATGATGCTCCATTGATTTTTTGAAGTGACCTTAATATGTATTTCAAAAAAAAAAAAAAAAAAAAAAAACAGCTAGAGCTACTAGATTTTTATATTTTTAAAAAATAAACCATATAAACAAGAAAAAACAAAAAATAGGAAATTAAATTTATTTCTAATATTTTAAATACTTAACACTAATAAATTGAATTTGTTAAAAACGGGTAAACTCGACATTAACCCTGGTTCGGTCAACCGGGCAAAAATAATAGCTACAAAAATAAACATGGTAAAATCAACTCACAGAAACGTACGTAAACAGTGCCAAGTTGATGAAGTGCATCTGAGCTCCGCGAGAGACTTTGCGCAGTGGTCATTCATTGTGGTTACACAGAGAACTTCGCTAAATACAGCTGTATTGGAGCAGGTTGCCGGCAACCTGTTGTTGAGTGCATCCACTGCTGTGTGGACAAGTCCTCCAGCTGGGCTGGGCTGATATCCTAGATTTCTCCAATGAAGTGTGGTTGCTGTTTATTGTGCTTCGACAAATTACCAGACGCTTTGCATTGATTGTTAAATTAATTGCATTTGTTTACATTTTGTAATTTTACAACAACAACAAACGTCTGGCGTCGGTGTTGTGGAGGGGTGTCGCGCGCTGTCCATCTAGCTACCACTTCTAGTCGCTTCCGGCTGGTTGCAGTGATTGGGGCAATAACTAATTAAATTATTTTATAAAAATTTTTGGTTATTTGCTGTACCAGATGAATGGTACGGCCTCTAGGGAGCCTGGAGCTCCTCAAGAAAATTCTGGGAGTAAAATAAACTCTCAAAACGCTAGAGCTACGACACAATCGAGCTCGGAATACCAAATCTGTGGCTGGTACCAACCGCACAAGGGGGTCCAGTAAGAACCAGACTACAACCGTGGGACGGCCTCTGCCCCAAATCAACACTAAGACTGCCAGCCAGCCGACCAGCGACTGCAGGATCAGTTGAGAAAAGGGTCAGGCGAGCTCCCATCGTGAGAAGCAGGCCGCAGACTTCAGCAAGACCGGAGCCATCAAAGGCAACCGCCAACGACAGACGCACTGCAATTTGAATACTAAGAAGGAACGCAGTGGGAGTCCAATATGCGAGAGTCAAGCCTCTAAGGAAGACTTCGAGAAAATTCAGCAGGATCTAAGGTGGGCAAAAACGATAGTTCCTGATTTTAGAGTGGACTACGTCAATCCCGCAAAGCACCTACCAGCGCGAAGCGGGATAGATCCTTGGAGGAAGCACACACTGAGGCCCCCAAAAGACCCAAAACACACGGCGCCCTCGCTTCAATATCCTTTGCTGAGGTAGCAAAGGGAAAAAGATCCTGCGTGTTATTGATGCTAACTTGAATGATGGAAAAATCCCTCGACATCAATGGAAATGGGTAGAGGCCGAGCTTGAGGTGTAGCCATGGCGGTGCTAAAGGCGAACCCAGGCCCACCTCCCATGCAACAACGCGGATGGCTTCAGGGAAACGTGAAACTAATCGCGTGCGATGAGAGGTCAGCGGACTTGTACAAAGCCGCGATCGAAAAGGTTGGGGAAGTAGTCTCAGGGGTCAAACTAAGGGCAGTTGATGCCAAAGATATTCCCAGTTGCCCTAGAGCGCGAGTCTGGCTTCCCAAAAAGCCCATCGATCCAAATGACATCCTAGAGATGATGACCACGTTTAATCCACAAGGCCAACAGCGAACTGGAAGATTATAAAGGTGGAGGAGTCCAGCAATCGAACATCCACGTAGTCTTCCAAATCAATAACGAAGCAGAAGATCACCTGGCAAAAACAAACGGCCTTCTTGATTATGCCTTCAAGAAGGTAAAAATGACTGTCTACAAGACAGACACGACGGCGCAAGCCAACCTGGCAGCGAGCGTTGTAGCGGAAGAACTCAGCGAGGACGAAATGGAGACCGACGACACACCTCTCCAAGAGGATTTGAAAGGTTACATTCCGTCTGAGGTGAGAGCATGGCACGAGTCTGGACAAGACTATACACAGAGCAGGAGCTTGTGCAGGAGGAATCGACTTATGCAGAAGCTGATGCTACCCTTGACGGTAGTGGATTCCTTCTCTGATGACGATGCAGATTCTCCAAATAACTCTGCATCACAGTAAAGCAGCTTCCGCTGTACTTCTGCTTCGTCTAGCGAAAGGCGAAGCAACATAATTCTAGTCCAAGAGCCATGGATCACTGGGGAAAGGATCTGGGGCTTGAGGACGCCAAAAATATAAATTATACCACCAAGGGTAATGGTAAGCCTCGTTACAGTATATTAGTTAAACAAACTCTTAATGCATTTCTCTTCCCCAATTCAGCGATGAGATATCACAACAATCAGCCTTGAATTGGGGAATAACACTTACAGGCTGACTTTTTTCTATTTGGCTCACGACACATCGGATTAAACCATCTTTAGGGTTCCAAGACCTAGTGCGAAGCAGTCAAGGTAACAGAATCAGACTTATACTTGGTGGAGACGCAAATGCCCACCACACTCAGAATTGTCCAGCATAGACACAAATGGTGAGTTACTTTATTATCTTCTAAGTACAAATCTAATTATCTGTAATAAAGGTAATGAACCAACTTTGTTACTAGAACTCGGAGGGAGGTACTGATATCACCTCATGTCAGAGTTTCTTACAGAGAAACTTTATCTCATGGAAAGTCCTTTTAGACTACCTTCAGACTATAGATATATTGAGCTAAAGCAATAGAATCATGCCCCTAACCCAAAAATAATACAAAACTTAAAAACGAAACTGGAAACAGTATAAGAGACTAATTGTAAAAATCTAGATGTAGTTCCCCAAATAACACCCGTAAATGTGGGAGCAATAGAAGAATTAGTCAATACATTTACAAGAACATGTTCAAAAGCACTTGACGAATCTTGTCCTTACGTTAAATACAAAACAAAACATAAGCTCCCTTTGGTGGTCTAGAGACCTAGAGATACTTAGAAAACAGTGTAGAAAAGCATTTAACTTAGCTAAGAACACAAATCAGACTCTTCCTGGGAGATGTATAAAGCCAGTTACGTGACTATAAAAGCGAAATGCGGAAAGCCAAACGACGTGGGGCAACTTTCTGCAACGGTATCGAATCTGTCTCTGAAGCATCTAGACTTCGGTAAATTTTAGCGAGTTCGCCAACCCTCCGGGACTCCTACAAAATTCTGAGGGAACGTGGACAGAACCAAGCTCTGAATCCTCAATCTACTACTAGAATCGCATTTTCCGGGATACTCAACATCATATGAACCCATGGAGAAAACCTAGAAGGTCGCGCTAAGTCACATAAGGAGCACAATAACTGAACAACGAATTAAGTGGGCTGCCGACTCTTTTCAGCACTACAAATTGCCGGGTCCAGATAGAATCTTCCCCGCTCAACTTCAACAATCACTACCAAATATAATTGCATGGCTTCACACAATCTTTGTCTGTTGCCTTAGACTTCAGTATATACCTACTCTGTGGAAAGACATAAAAGTGGTTTTCAACTAAAGGCAGGCAAAGGCTCGCAAGCTAGTCCCAAAGACTTTAGGCCGATTAGCCTATCATCTTTTCTCCTCAAGACACTGGAGAACTGATAGATGTCCACCTAAGGCAGCTGATAGACCAATCCGCTCTATCATCAGCGCACAGCATAAGCAAGGGCAGGTCAACAGAAACAGCACTCCACTATCTTATCTTAAAAATTGAGAAATCGCTTGAGGCTAAAGAATATGCACTCACGGCATTCCTTGACATCGAGGGTGCCTTTAACAATGTTCTCCGAACGCTATCACCTCTGCCCTGACAAAATCTGAATGTGGAGGCACCCTGGTGGAGTTTATCCGACTCATGCTACCAGCAGGGTGGTTAACTCACAACTGGGAGATGCCTGCGCCCGAAGATATGTAAGTAGAGGCACTCCTCAAGGAGGTGTTCTTTCGCCATTTCTTTGGGTGGTAACAGTGAACGTACTGTTACGACTCATGGAATCGCGGGGAGATACGGTGATAGCGTACGCGGATGACGTTGCTATAATCACAAGAGGCCAATTTCCTCACACTCTCTGCAATCTGATGCAGGATGCTCTCTCAACACTTTCGAATTGGACGACACAAAGTGGCCTTGGAGTCAATCCGACCAAAAACTGAACTCGTTCTTTTTCACCCGCAAGTATAAGATACCAAATTTAACACCTCCACGACTAAACAATATACTCCTAAAAATTTAGCGATTCTGCCAGATACCTTGGTGTTGTGTTGGACAAAAATTATATTGGAACGAAAAATATAACTGAACGAATCAGAAAAGCAAATACTGCACTCTTCTCGTGCAAACGCGCAATTGGTCGTAAATGGGGATTTTCCCCTGAAATAGTACACTGGCTGTACACTGCCGTTGTACGTCCAATTCTATTATACGGTATTATTGTATGGTGGCCGGCTTTGGGGGAAACCATCCGTACTGAGAAACATAACAAAAGTTCAACGTAGTGCTGCACTATGTATGACTGGTGCATTACGTTCAACCCCAACTGTCGCACTTAACATAATGTTACACCTTATGCCACTAGATCTTCTGGGAAGAGAAATCGCCAGTAACACCGCTCTCAGGCTAAGAGAAAGTGGTACCTGGAAAGATAACAACTCTGGCCACTCGTCTATACTACTACATCGAGCTTGACTACCGCATCTCATCAATTACGTTTACCATTATGTACAAAGTCACCATACCGAGTCGACCGGACTGGAACTCAATGCCTCACTCCAAACCGAATGCCATTAACTTCTACACTGATGGCTCCAAGCTGGACGGACAGGTAGGAGGCGGAGTATCCAGTCCAGAGCTCGGGATCAAAACTTCATTTAGACTACCCGATCATTGTAGTGTTTACCAAGCGGAGGTTGTAGCCATCCAGGAAGCTACCAACCATCTGCAAAATCACGCAATACAAGGACGTAAAGTATTTATTTTCTCAGACAGTCAAGCTGCATTAAAAGCCCTTGACGGTTATGTTAACAACACCAAAACTCTTACGGAGTGCCGCAGATCTCTTAATGAGATGGCTCAGCACTTTGAGATTAATCTTGTTTGGGTGCGTGGACACTGCAACATAGAAGGCAACGAGATGGCCGACCACCTGTGAGACTTGGCACCACCACTCAGCTCCTACCGGATAAGAGCAACATAGGGGTGCCTCTTGCGACATTCAAGCTACAAACAAAAGAAACTACATATCAAATAACCATGAATCGATGGGAAACGACTCACACATGTGAAGTATCCAGGCTAACATGGCCTACTCTCAACATTAAAAAATCTAGGGCGTTACTCCGTCAGGACAGGAAAAACATCTACCTTTTAGTAGGGGCCCTTACTGGACACTGCCTAATAGGTAGACACGCCGCTAGACTCGGCATCAGACACAATGACTTCTGTAGAAGCTGCAATTCAGCGGATGAGGAGGAGAGTGTACAACACCTCTTCTGTTATTGTCCAGCTCTCAGTAGAAGACGACTCACAACTTTGGGTCGTCCTTTCCTAAACGACCTGACCATTTCTGAAATAGAAATTAACTTACTACTCAAATTCGTGCTACTTTCTAAATGGTTTAACGGGGAAGACCCTCCCCCTGCGATCACAGCGTAGAAAGGGTTATATGGTAACACAATGGGCCTTTATTGGCCTAAGTGAAGAAATGGGATTCTCCCACTTCTTGTGCTGTAAACGTAATAGGTAAGAGGCTTTTTTAAGATCCATTGGATGCTTTCCATTTGATCTCATCATCTCCTTATTTTTTCACAGCAAACAAGATACTTGATCTGGATACCATGGATGCTCAGCGTTTGGAAAAGATTCGCCAGCTGGAAAGCTATGCCCCACCTACCAAAGTGGTGGTAGAGGAGAAGGGACAAAAGCCCATTTTCCTGACACCCCTGAGCAATCTAGAGCATCTGAAGGAAGGCGAGCATGCCCATCTCGAGTGTCGTGTGGAGCCCATTAATGATCCAAATCTGAAGATCGATTGGTATTGCAACGGCAAGCAATTGCCCACAGGACATCGTTATCGCACCACCCATGACTTTGGTTATGTGGCTCTGGATATACTCTATGTGTATGGTGAGGATACGGGCACATATATGTGCAAGGCCACCAATCTGTTGGATGAGGCTGTCAATACCTGCAATGTGCGTGTGTTGAATCGTCGCAGCATGATCCTGGATACCCAACATCCGGATGCTTTGGAGAAGATACAGAAACTGGAGTCTAAGGTGGTCAATGCACGCACAGAGGTGGGTGAATCACCCATCAGTCCGCCACACTTTACCGCCGAGCTGCGTGGATCCACGGAAATTTATGAGGGTCAAACCGCACACTTTGAGGCTCAGGTAGCCCCGGTGCATGATCCCAACTTGCGCATTGAATTCTATCATAATGGCAAACCCTTGCCCTCCGCTGCTCGTTTCCATATAACCTTTGACTTTGGTTATGTCAGCTTGGATATAACCCATGCAGTGGCTGAAGATGCAGGAGAGTATTCAGTGCGTGCAGTGAATGCTTTGGGTCAGGCGGTATCCAGCACCAAATTGAAGGTCATAGCTAGAGGAACCATTATATCAGATACCCAACATCCAGAGGGTTTGGAGAAGATACGCAAATTGGATTCAACGGCTCCACATCAACGTCAGGAGATTGAAAGTCCGGGAACACGACAACGTCCGGTGTTTACCCAACCGTTGCAGAACATAGATCGTATTAATGAGCATCAAACGGCACACTTCGAGGCACGTTTGATCCCTGTGGGTGATCCCAATCTCAAGGTGGAATGGTATCGCAATGAGAAATTGATAGAGGATAGTTCTCGCATAACCAAACAACATGACTTTGGCTTTGTGTCTTTGGATATAAGCCATATACGCAAGGAGGATGAGGGTGTGTAAATGTGTAGGGCCATCAATCCCTTGGGTGAGGCTGTGACCACGGCCTCCATGCGTGTGGTAAGCGAGGCTAGCATACAAATGGATACACAACATCCGGATAGTATCAGTCGCATACATCAGCTGGAGAAACCCTTGGCTCCGCGTCCCATTGAACCCGAGCGCTTGTTTGAGAAACCTATATTCACGCAATTGTTGACGGGACCCTCGGAGCTATGGGAGGGAGCTCATGCTCACTTTGAAGCACGCGTGGTACCCGTGGGAGATCCCACTTTGAAGTTTGAATGGTTTGTGAATGGGGTAGAACTGCAAATGGGTTCTAGACTGCGCACTACTCATGACTTTGGTTTTGTGACTTTGGATATAGCAGCGGTGGTGCCCGAGGATGCGGGTGTATACATGTGCCGTGCCTACAATGAGGCGGGTGAGGCTGTAAGCTCCACCGCCATGAAGGTCAAAACGCGAGCTAATATAGATGGTCAACCCTTGATACCGGAATCCTGGGAAGCCATACGTCTTAAGGAGGCGCAGCTTAGAGCCCAGGATCCGTCGCAGAAATTATTTGTTTCTGGGACGCTTGGAATCGTTCAATTAAAGTTGGTCTCAGAGGGTGTACTTGGTCCCTGAGCTAGAGTTTTCTGTGCCGTGGTTCTTCTCTGGGGGCCGGGGGCCGGTTGAAGTTTGATTAGAGCTTTTAAATCGGTTGAAGAAAAAAAAAGTTATGTGAGTTTAAGTTATCGATAATATCTAGAATTTTTTTATATGACGATTTTTGTGATCAGCGGTCCAATTTACTTTAGAAAATGTTGGTTTGGTCCAATCGACTCTAATTTTGTCGAGCAGTATGAGTGTATTTCCCCCTTTTTTTTACCCTAACCAAACGTTCCCCTTTAAACTCCACAACAAAATATTTAAAAAAAAAACACACTTATCCACCCTTGAATACAGAAAAAGAACAAGGCGTGGCCCCACAATTCACAAAACCTTTAAAAATACAATTTACCGAAGAGAAACAACCCGAACGTCTTAAGGTCACAGTCACCTGTCAGGTGACAGGTAAACCTCAGCCTCAGGTTAAATGGTATCTGGGCATAGAAGAGGTTTTACCCAGCGAAACGGTACAAATGTTCTACGACGAGCAAACTGGTGATGTGCTTTGGAGGTCATCAACCCCACTCCAAATGAAGCCATCACCTATTCTGTGCAGGCACAGAATCAATTTGGACGTGCTATAGGCAATGCCAATATAATGAATCGTCTAGACGAGTTGCCCCAAGAACTGGTGAAAGCTCCTACGGTCACACCTTTGAATGCGGTGGTGGTTCCCACGGGAGGTACTTTACTCTTCGAAGTGAAATACGATGGTTTGCCCCGACCTGAAATCAAATGGATGCGTAATGGTCGTGAGATCATAGAGAACGAAGAGACTGTTATAGAAACCACCACCATTATACGCGTCATCAACATGACCCGCAAGCGTACGGGCAAATATGAAGTCTGTGCCAAAAACAAATTGGGTGAAGCCAAGGCCTCGGGTTCGGTGGTGGTATCCGATCAGAAACCCAATCAACAAATCAGACCACCACGCTTTATACAACCCCTGAAGCCTCAGTTCTTTGGTGAGCATGAAGTGGTTATACTGGAAACAGTGGTAGACTCCGAACCTTTATCCTCATTCCAATGGTTTGTGCACAATGAACCCCTCAAGAGCTCAGAAGAATGTCGCATTGTCAGCCAGGCCAACAAGTCTACTTTGCTCATAGAAAGAAATTCCAGAAGAAATTTACGGGTCCTTTCACCTGCCGAGCCGAGAACGTAGGCGGTTCTGTGACCTCCACAGCCAGTGTCAACTTGCTAGAAGCTTTGCCCCAGGAACAAGCAGTTAAATTTGAATCACCACGTTTTGTGGAGGAACTGGTACAACCTGTCGAAGTAATGGATGGTGAATCTTTAATGCTGACCTGCCAGGTGACGGGCAAACCCACACCCAAAGTGGAGTGGTATCACAATGAGAAAAAGATTAAGGAAACCAAGGAGACGAGCGTGTCACAGGATATGCAAGGCATATGCCAGCTGCAGATAACTGAAGTTTTCCCCTTAAAATGAAGGCGAATACAAATGTGTGGCTAGCAATAAGATTGGAAAGAGTGTGACCAAGACAACTGTTAAAATTCAAGGTACTTTTCTGGAAGGTCACACTAGTTGTGAAAGTAATGGGTTGTGCTCATGAGTCAGTGGACAAAAATTGAGTTGCTTACGAAAAAGAATTTGAAAGCCGCAAAATGAGCAACGACCTTTCAGCTTGCTCACTTAATGATCTAATTTGTTCAGTTGTGGCTTACAAAAAGTATGAGTAACTAAACAACTGAGCAGCAAAGTAAGCTAAGTGCTTTACTAAAAGAAATACTCACTTTTGCTTAAGCTCCATTTACACGACCTGATCGCTCAGATGAGCTTTCGTCAGACGAACACTGTAACTCGATAAATGCCACTCAGATGAGTGCTCAGGCCAAATAGAACCGGTTCTATTTCGTCTGATCGCTCATCTGAATAGCTTCATGTCTACTCAGACGCCTTTTTACACGGTCAGACAGCAAATCAGACGAAAACTCAGATGAGTGATCAGGTCGTGTAAATAGAGCTTAACTTTCGTTTTTTGATGTGAAACATTCTTAATTTGGGTACGGAAGTTTTTACTGGGAGTGAAAATTGATTTTATCGTCACGTGACGCTGCGCTAATGTGAATTATATTTTGTGTTGTTCTTTTAGCGGAGTGTCCGGAGGGGAAGAGGGGTGAAATGGGAATGAAGGAGGGTGGAATGTAAGGGAAAAATGGTGGGAATTGGGAGGAAAGTAGAGGGAAGAGTTGACATGGCAGTACTTGACAATTACTTGACAGTGACTAAACCGTGAACTAACTGTGACTTGATAGTGACTTGACAGTGACTAAACAGGGACTAAACAATGAATAAACAGTGACTTGACAGTAACTAAAATGTGAAAAAGCAGTGACTTGACAGAGACAAAACTGTTACTAAGCAGTGACTTGACTGTGAATACGCAGTGACTTCGCAGTGACATAACATGACTTAACAGTGACTTGACAGTGACTAAACAGTGACTTTGAAAGTGTCTCAACAGTGTCTTAACAGTGACTGGACAGTAGATTAACAGTGACTTGAAATTGACTTAACAGAATTATAGAAAACATGACATCGGCCAGTGATCTAGTTTTTTGGGATTTCTACTCGCAGTTTCCTTATTTTTGAAAGATTGTCATAGCTGATTAATAATCCATTTAGCATCATGTTTGCTCCTTAAAGAAAATTGTGTGAATATAGTAAACAGTTACTTGTATTTGATGTGAAACCTGATACTAGTCACTTCTTTAATCACTCTTTGGTCACTGGTTAGTCACTGTTTTGTAACCCTTTTCATTGCCTCTTTCATATCCTCTTTCATCACTTTTTTCATCACCTCTTTCATATGCTCTTTCATACCCTCTTTCATCACCTTTTTTATCACTCCTTTCATCACCTCTCACGTTTTTCGTGTCCTGTTTCATCAACTCTTTCAGCACCTCTTTCATCAACTATATCATCACCTCTTACCACTTTCGTCACCTGTTTCATGACCTTGTTCAAAACCTCTTTCATCACCTCTTTCATATGCTCTTTCATATCATTTTTCATCAACTATTTCATCACATCTTTCATCACTTTTTTTATCACCTGTATTAAGACCTCTTTAGTCAACTCTCAACTCTTTCATGACTTCTTTCCAGTGGCGTAGATAGCTTTTTGCAATAGGGGGAAATGAAGTAAAAATTTTGAAAAAAAAATTTTAGGTTTTTAAAATTTTATTTAAAGGTATCGGAAGTCTAGAACTCCTGCCTTCTTTCCAAAAATTATTAAAAATACTCTTTCGATGGTCCCCCAATTATTATAAATTTTCGGGCAACATAATTGCGGGGAGTTATCCATGGTATGGAATTTTGAAATATGTAGATATGCTTTTTGTCAAAAAACAAAAAATTTGTGAACAAACAAACAAACACCCCATGAATTCAAGGACAAGTAAAGGTCCCCCTTTACTCAACGAATTCCATCGATAAACCGCGAACTATGAAGAATTATAACGCAATAAGGTGGCGATAGTCAGCCGATAGTTTCTTTCTAAAGGGTAATTTTTTAGCTACTATCTTTTTGGCAACACTGATTTAAACAGCTCACCCACGTTTCGTGTTTTGTTTCACTGTCAATCATCTTCAGTTTGGTCTATAATTTAACCATAAATCGTCTTACAAATGAACAAAGCTTGTAAATTATTGAATTTTATTATCAAAATACGTCCTCTGTTAAGAAAATTTATAGCGCGCTTCTTCCGTTTTATGGTCAGTTTAATCGACCCACTGAAGTGATATCCAACTATTTTTTGCCCAAAATGCAAGAGCTTGACTTGCATGACATGTGGTTTTAACAAGACTGTGCCACATGCCACACAGCTCGCGCAACAACGGACTTATTGAGAGGCGTGTTCGGTGAACATTTTATTTCACCTTCGGGACCAGTCAATTGGCCGCCTAGATCGTGCGATTTAACGGCTTTAGTCTATTTTTTGTAGGGCTATGTTTAAGCTCATGTCTATACAGACAAGCCCGCTTTAATTGATAAAAATTTAGTACGGCACAGTATTTCATATAAGTAGAATACTTTTTCATAATCTCTCAGATTTTAAAGCTGTTTAAAATTGTTTCTATTCAAGTGAAACTTTGTGCCAAAATAAATTTTTATCCTAAGTGAGTAAATGGCTTTAACTTTAAACTGCTTGAATTTTTATTAAAATCTTCCGTACCGAAATTAAAAATGTTTCACCTCAAAAAGTTAGATTAACTGAACAATTAATCATTAAAGTGAGCAATTGAGTCACTTAATTGTTCAGTTGTGCAGCTTCTTTAAAGGAAAGAGTGGAAGGAGCCACTAAACATGTAAACAATCAAGTAAGCTCTTCACTCTTTTCTCTTCAAAAGTGAGCAACTTGATTTTTGTTTTTTCAACTGAAATGAGCAGGTTTTGCCCTCCTTCACTAATCTTTGACACTGACATGCATCCCTTTAGACTTGGATAGGTCTACACTTAACTCTTGACACCCTATCTGTATTCTGAAACTGTTGTTCCTTAAATACTTTTCTTAATACTAACTCTCGTAAGCATGTGTTTCTTCCCTTCTGAAAGACTTACTCTATCCTCCCCCCTTATTCTCCTCTATCCTCCTGGATATTGTAAATAATCCCACTTCCGTTTTGGCGTTCCTCGTTTCTGACTCACCGATATACCCAACCGAATATATATACATATGTCATGTCTATATATATATTTTTTTTTAGCATTTGAATATATCCCCGATTCTGAAATCACTGGACTCACAGGATCTGAGGAGGATCTACTTGATAGAGTAAGCGTCTCTGTTTGTCTATCCCTTGACTATGTATAATGTGCCGCCCCCCCTTTTAGACCATCTCAATCGACGAACAAGCTCCGAAAATTATTAAAAAGCTACCAGAGAAAATCGAACCCAAAGAGGGTGAGCAAGCGAAATTGGAGGTTAAGGTTATTGGCAAACCGAAGCCTAAAGTCAAGTGGCTACGCGACGACAAGCAGATATTCGCCTCGGAGGAATATAAAATCGAAAATTTCGACGATGGCACTTCAGTTTTGGTCATCAATCATGTGTATCCCGATGAGTTGGGCACAATTAGTTTTGAGGCTTACAATCCCTTGGGCGTGGCAGTGACCACCGCTTTGTTTGCAGTCGAAGGTACTAAGATATGGTTATGGATAACGAATTTATAAATTTTATTTGTGGAATTGTTAGTAATATTCTTTTTCAGATTTATGCCACAAAGAAATTATAATCAAATTCCCTTCCCTTGTTAACAATTCCCAAAAACCCCCCTCAAAAAACTTTTGAACACTTTACACCACAGGGTCACACTATTTTAGTTGTAAGCTTTTTACCATTTAACCAAATAATCAACCCTTTTTATTGCCATTCTTATGAAAACTTAATCTAGGCATCGTGGGATCCAAGGACTATCGCAAACCAGAATGGGTGACTCAAATGGAAGAGATGCAGGTGGCTCTCAAAGGTATGTATCGACTAATCGGCCAACTAAAACCCAACACTTACCACTGTTATGTGTATATGTGTTTTAATTTCATGTTCCCAAACACACAAAATGTCTTTTGTACCTTAAAAAACAAACAAACAGTAACGTCTGTCTCTCTTTCTCTCTCGTCTTTTATAAATGTCTGTCTCTCTTTTTGTACGTTTTTGTAATTGTCCAATGTACAACAAACCCTGAACTTCAGTCCTTACAGCTCTAAGGCTTGCTCCACCTTGCCCCCTTACCCCTTTACACCCCCACAAACAACAACAAGTAAACGCCTATAGAATTACTAGTATAAAATATTGAATATTTTATATGAATATCAAGTAAACCATTTTTGCAAGCTAATAATAATTAAAAAGTTATTTATGTGTTATGGAAACTTCATTAAGCAAACAAACAAACAAACAAACAGACAAACAATTTGCACACAACCCACGAAGACACTGTAGTTGGGAATGGCTAGGAAAAATATGGATATTGATATTATAAAATTTAGAGAATTGGGCATATTACCGTTTCCAATTTCGGTGAAATCATGCGGAATCGAAATTGTTCAATTATGTAAAAAAAATACCTGAATTTTTGATTGTATCTAGAAATCACAATCGAATTCGAAATGGAAACAGGCCTTGATACATATTATTTTTTTTTTTTTTATTTTTTTATTTTATTTTTTTTTCAGTTAATATATATATATATTATTTTATTGGAACTTTACTAAAATTAGACGAAAACCTCTATCCAAATTATTAACATACGCAAAAAATTTGCTTGTTTTAATGTAAGAATCCTAACTTGTTTAGAAGTGTTTGGAAACTTCTATACTCATACGGAATTTATTCAAAGAAATAGATCTAATGAAAATTTCTGTTCGCAGAAAAACAGGGGTAGAGATCTAGTTTTAACAGGATGGAACTTACTTCGTTTTAATATTTAATATATTGTCGAGTAGAGCAAGCCATAGCCTTGAGCACAGACCGCAGTTTGTAGTCAGATGGATTCAGGTCTGAGCTACTGAATAGATATAAAGTTAGGTAACCATGTTTGAGTCGTTTTTGACACGTCTCGAGGTGAGAGACTTCACAACCATTTCCAACACGTCGACTTGCTACTCTATCGCCAATGTTTTGATTCCTTTTTTTGCAAAAATTGAGCTTGGTGATCCCATCATTGGCAACTCCCCACCAAACCATCACTTAATCCGCATGGTAATCTCTCTGAACTCGGAATGAGTTCGGGCGCTTATTTAAACGACACTGCATACACTCTATCGTTCTGTTTGTTGAACGATACTTCTATGGTAAAAATTTTCTCGTCAGTGAACAGAATTCATCTGTGGGCGACATGCTCTCCTTGTTGAAATTCAACTCACGAGACATGATAGTCTACTTTCACGGCTTTGATGGCTTGTGGCGTTCGCACAGTCCACGGACTTATTTTCAAATAACTTACTTACGGGTAATTTCTAGTGGGCGCGATATCCGAAAGATTTCTTCTGCATTTATTAAGGTCAATTACGACAACACGAATTTCGGGCAAGCGCCATTCCATGATGCAGTGTTATAGCATAAATGTCTCTTGTCAAATAGCAGTCAAGTTTGAGTGGATGCAGTCAATGTTTCTCGAGAACAAGTGTGTTAAATATGTGTACCAAAACCATTACATACATCATACTCACAAGAAACAACATTAAATAAGCTTAGCGTTGGCAACAATTCTCAGTATGTACGTGACACTGCACGTGAAGAGACCCAGCCTTGGGAACCACCTAAGAAGCAAGATTCATTTATATACGCGTTGTGCCTTACAAGCACATCGTTAGCTAAGTTAGATTTCGTAAATGAAATATTTAGAATAAAAGCAAGATCGCTCGCAAAAGTGGATCAGCACAAAGTCCAAGTTAATTTCATTTAAGGTGTACTCTAAGGCCCACCAGGTAGCGGAGCCACCTCACTCATACCAGCTATGTCAAATCAAACACACAGAGCACATACCGAGCTTATGACTTGCTTAAAATTTCTGGCTTATAAGATTCCTTCCTAAACTTATCTGAATGCTAAAAATTTCTTAGCTTAAATATGATTAAGTCGGATGGCTCTCAAGAGTCCACATATGGGACAAATTTAATCTTAGGTGAAGCGATGTGATTAAAGCCATCGGCCTAAGAATTTCTGAATTCAAAGACATTTGTGGTCTCTCCTTGATGTCTGTTAGGCGTGCAGAACTAATCTTTGTTAGGTGTTCAGAGAAGCAGAAGAGATACTCAGCCAATTAGTAGTTAAATAAGTAAGTTATCCCAATACCAAAAAAGTCCGCCAGTTTAATCCAGAGGGGACTAAAAGGTTAAAAGCTACGCAGAGTAGGGCCAATACGTTTATTTGGCTGCCTTATTACACCAGAAGAAGAGGTTAACTATCTGGGCGTAGCCTTAAACAACAGTAAAAGATTTGATAAGCAGTTGAGTTTACACTCAGCAAGTTTACTAAAGAACTATTCACATTCCTGCATAGCCGGAAAATCTGGGGGGGAATGACACCACGCATACTCCGATGGCTATACCTCGCGTGGCAGTGAGACTGATGTTCACTTAGAGGCAAATCTTCTCACTGTAAGGACGCAGCTCCAAAAACTGTAGAGACTGGTATGTCTGTGCATGACCGGAGCCATGCGTACCTGTTTCACAAAGGCACTTGAAGTTTTCATGGAGTTAACATCAAACCATCTGCCTAAAGAAAAAAGAAAATTAGAATAATAGCAGAAGGAGTGGGTAGAAGCCACATACTTAGTAAGAGTAAGGGTCTCTGAGAAGGTGGAAAAGGAAATCCCTATAATCCTCCAACCCGGAGACCACTTCGATACTAATTATAAAAGTAATGAGAAAGAATGGATCTCACTAGAAGAAACATAATTCAAAGGAGCACAGACGGGTTCCTGACGTCCCAAGGAACTGGACTTGGGTTAGCAGGACAAGGAACGAAAAGGTCTGAAGCAATGGTAGAATATACAAGCAAATTTCAAGCCAAAGAATGTGCCATCTTCCTTTGTGCAGACCTTAGTATGGGAAAAAGCTATCATAATAGAGAAATAGCGTTCTTTCTTGAGGCTAGTTCTGGGGCAGCGATGGCCTCTCCCTACGGCCAAAAACTTTTCCCTATTCAAAAATAAAAAAACCAAACCCAAGCCAAATATTAAAAAAAAAAAAAAAAACCCCCCAAACCAAAAACAAAATTCAATGAGATTAAATAAAAACAATTTACCTTAATTAACCACTTTTTTGGGTTTCGGGAAATGAAGCTTCGCTGGTCTTCTTCTTCTTTATTGGCCCGATGCTTGCATCACAACCGTTTGACGGTCTCGGCCGCTGCAACTAATGTCCGCCAGTCTCTTCTGCTCCGTGCGAGCTGGCACCAGTTTTTTACGCCAAGCTTAGAAATGTCTTTTCCGCACCTGGTCGTCCCACCTTAGAGGTGGTCGTCCCACCTTTGCCTTGTCCCAGTTCTTTCGCATTCCTCTTTGTAGACCATTTTTGCTGGAGCTTGATCATCCATACGGGTAACATGTCCCAGCCAGCGCAGCCGCTGTTGCTTTATGCGCTTGACCAGACTAGTATCCCCATAGAGCTTATACAGTTCGTCATTCCTTCGGATGCGAAAGTCCTCGCCAACTTTCAAAGGTTCATAAATCCTGCGAAGAATCTTTTGTGCGAAAACGCCAATCGCCGCCTCATCCGCTGGTAATATTGCCCATGCTTCTGCGGCGTATTGAAGGACTGGGATGATAAGCGACTTATATAGCGCTATTTTTGTTCTTCGCTTGAGGTTTCTGCTCTTGAGCTCCCTACTTAGCCCGTAATAGCATCGGTTTGCGAGCGTGATTCTTCTTCGAATTTCCAGGCTGATGTTGTTGTCGCCGGTTATCATCGTTCCAAGGTAGACAAAGTCCTCTACAAACTTTAAAGTTGTACTCTCCCATTGCAACAGATTGCCCAAGTTGTGTGTACTTCTGTTTCGAGGACACTAGGTACTTCGTCTTGTCCTCGTTTACCGCTAAACCCATTAGCTCAGACTGCTTCTCAATCTCTGAAAACGCCTTGCTTACTGCCTGCTTGGTTTTGCCGATAATGTCAATATCATCGGCATATGCAAGTAGCATTACATCTTTATTAAAGATGGTGCCCGATCTGTTGGCATTTGGGCACTGGCGCAGTATATACTCCATCAGTAGATTAAAGAAGTCACACGATAAGGTATCGTTCCTAAAACCTCTTTTGGTATCAAAAGGCTCGGAGAGGTTCGTTCCTATTTTGACGGAGCTTTGAGTGCTTCTCAACGTCATCATGCAAAGTCGAACGTACTTTGCTGGAATACCTAAAGTAGACAGGGCTTCGAAAAACCTTGACCTTATCGGCGTGTCCAAAGCGGCTTTGTAATCGATAAAAAGATGGTGATTTTCGATGTTTCTCTCATAGGTCTTCTCAGGATTTGCCGCAGTGTGAATATCTGGTCTGTGGTGGATTTACCAGGTCTAAAGCCACACTGATAAGGTCGAAACAGTGTATCAACAAGCGGCTTTAGACGTTCACAAATAATGCGGGACAGAACCTTATATGCGATGGGGAGGAGACTGATCCCGCGGTAGTTGGCGCAAACTGCAGGGTCTCCTTTTTTAAAGATTGGACAGAGAACACTTAGATTCCAATCGTCGGGCATGCTTTCGTCAACCCATATACGGCACAGAAGTTGGTGCATGCACCTTACCAATTCTTCGCCTCCAGCCTAGAACAATTCAGCGGGCAGATCATCAGCGCCTGGCGGGTCTATCTCTATGTTGTCGATTGGTGGCATCGTTAGTTCTCTAGAGGCGGCATCATGTTCGTCATCGCCTCCCAGTAGGTTGGAGAAGTAACTTCTCCATTTGTTAAGCGCCACTTGCGGATCTGTGACTAGATTCCCCTGTTCGTCTTTGCATTGTGCGACTCTGGGCTTGAAACCTCCTGTTAATTGCTTAATCTTTGGTAAAATTTTCGAGTCTCACTCATGCCGAATAACATCTCGACTTCCTGGCGCAATCGCCTTTCCTGCTCAAACTTTTTCTTCTAAAAAGGCGTTTCTCCTCTTTCTTTTTCTCCAGGTATCGCTCTTTAGCAGCCCGCGTTACTCTGACTGCAGAGTTCTCCTGTAGGCAGCGTTTTTCTCTGCAGTAGCGCGTCGGCACTCCTCGTCGTACCAAGACCGCTTTCGAGGGGGCTCGGGTAACCGAGTATCTCCTTGGCAGCCGTACTCATGGAGTGCGATATACGCTGCCACTGTTCGCATATATCGGAAGGGAACAAATTGGACCAACTAGGAAGCAGGCACAACCTGACCCCCCGATGGATACCGGGACGTTAAAGTATCCCCGGAAACGAATTGGCCGACGAATTAGAACGCAAGGATGCAGCCACCGCAATGGTAGGTCCAGAACACTACTGCACCATAAAAAGTCTACTTAGGAAGAAAGAGAATATGCTTAGACGGCCTACTGGGTATATACCAGGGGTATAAGACAAGCAAAAGAATTAATAGTGAACCACGACCCCAAAAGGTTCCAAAAGTTAGGAAAGAATTCCCTCAGGTTTTTGACAGGGCTCTACACGGGCCACTATAGACTGTGGAGCCACCTATATAACAAACACCTATGCAGATATTGTGAAAAGAGGAGCATAGGGAGGAACATATTGAAGCACACTGCGATGCCTTAGAAAGGCGTAGACTCTGCAAATTTGGGAAACATCCAAACAATATCAGTCACCTAGAACCCTAAACCCACGAAAATCCTAATCTTTGTTTAGGATATAGGTCTGCTAGGAGAGTTGTAAACTCAGTAGGGAGGCACAATAGATCAAAATTAGTCGCAAGGGCACAACTTCAAAAAAAAAAAAAAAAAACTTACTTTATTGCTTGTACAAATTTGAAAAATGCTCGGCTTTGGCACTAGAAAGTTTAATAGTAAACTTATGCTCACCTGGGTTCACGTCTTTTGCAGTAACTTTACCACTTCATTGTCTCTGAAAATATACAGAAAATGAGCTTAGATAGTTTAATTAAGGTGATTGGAAAACATTAAAATTATCTTCTTTATCAATATCAATATTTTCCCAGCCACACAAATCCCCATAGTAAGTACAAGCATACTCCAGCACATTTGCCACTAATTTGCTATTGCTTTCTTTAATTCCTAGTAGTTGTAGCTAATCCATCTTTATGCTTATAGCTGCTAAATGCTCACCATCGCTACAAATGAAATGTTCGACTGTCGTGCTGCCTTAGGTGAAACTGCCAAGTTTACGGTGTTCTTTGCCGGCAATCCGGCTCCAGGTATAGTATAACCCATACGAGGTCTATTTAACATGGCCGAGCTTTGATGTTTATTTTGTAATTTTCTCTAGATATTCAATGGTATTTCAACAATGTACAACTTAGGGCATCCGAAAAGTATCGCATGGTAGTGCTTGAAAGTGAAGCAACCCTAGAGATATTCAAAACCACAAATGCTGATTGTGGCCACTACAATTGTAAATTGATCAATGAGATTGGCATGACCATGACACGGGCCAAGTTTGAAATTGTGTCCGCCTCCAGCATAGAGGAGGAGGTGAAGACGACTACCTTAAAGAAAAAGAAAATGAATCTCAGTCGGCTCTGGTGCAACTCGTTGAACGAGAGGGTCACGAAGAGCTAATCAGTCAGATTTTTGAGTGAAACCTCCAATGAGGATGAAACCATACTGGCAGCCACTGTGGGCTTTAAGGCCTTCATACGCATGATCCAAACCTATGAGATAACCATAGAGATTGTCATACGGAAATTTGTTAGAGAGGATTTCATCTCGCAGGACTGGAAAATATGCGGAAAGGAGGTTTGAATTCTGTTCAATGTTTGTTTGTAATGTTGTCTTGTAATCAGATGAAATGCTTGAGGATGAAATTTAATTGATAAGTGAATTGGATTGGAGTTTTAACGAAGGGCATACAATGCAGCGAGGGAAGGGAAATGATCAACTAACTGAAAGAAAGCCCCCTCAACTTGTCTAAAGTAGGTGTCTAACGACTTCCGGTGGTGGGTACCCCTTTAAGGTCATGCGTTGCTATTGAAACTAGACCAACGTTGTGCCTTATAAAGATTCAAAAAAGATTCTATTTCAAAAGATCTAGTACAATCATAAAAGTTAAAAGTTTTCTGTAAAGTAAAGCTTACCGCAGATAGTTGCTCAGAATGTCCCAGTTTGGGCCAATCAGACCATCTTTATTCATACAGACACGAGCCGAACGCATGACGAGGCTTGTGCCAAGAGTGCAAACAGCTTTTCAGTCGATGAAGTAAGTCAGAGATGGTTAGACAAGCTCATTTTTTGGCCTCGATCTTCTTTTCAAACCCTGATTTGCATCATTTTCCTGTTCAAGAAGAGTTTGAGTGCGGCTTTCCCAGGCGAATAGGATAATTATATATGACTATGCCGATACCTTACTGCGTAAACTTAAAGATTACTTTCTTTCTATTCTTCTAAGCTTGTACCATTCTAACCTCAGATCGGTTTTAACTTCACCCTAATCTCAGCCTTGTTCCATTGAAGTAACATTCCTAATTCATGAAATTCCAAATTTTAAAGCAATTTCGTGTTTCTTCCTTCCAAAACTGCAAACCTTATAAGTTCCGTCCGGGGTTTGAACGCTTTTGAATGTCTAGAACTCGGGCTCATTTCATCGAAGACCAAACTGTAAATATTATATATTAGTTGAAAAGGTTTGCAGACTTAAGAGAGCGCTAGAGTTAAGCATAGACCAGTCAGTGTGAGGGAGAACGAGAAGGCGCATATAGTTTGTCGCATACATTCATATTGTTAGCCGAGTCTAGGCAGTAAGCTTACGCTACGATGCATACATTCGAAGAAGACCTCTTAAATGCGTGAATTTTGCAAAAGGGTCAAGATAGAGCTGAGAGGAAAAAATACAAAAAAAATATGTTTCTCTCCTCTCACAATGGCCAATTATGCCAAGCTTTTGGTACAGCGCAAGAAAATGTCCAAGGGTAAGCGCGAAAAGGCCAAGCGTCGTCGCTCTGCTCAATCAGAGAGTCAAAGAGATCTGTCCCTAATGACAAGATGCATTTGACTTTAGTAAAAAAAGAAGGACAACCAAACAGAGGCAGAGAGCGTAGTTAAAGTCGACCGACTTTTGCGATCTCGGGTTCACACTAAGTTGAATTCATAAGAATTATGACTGATTATGAAAGAATGTGCCATCTTCCTTTGTGCAGACCTTAGTATGGGAAAAAGCTATCATAATAGAGAAATAGCCGTTCTTTCTTGAGCTAGTTCTGGGGCAGCGATGGCCTCTGGTTCCCCCCAAGGGGCGAAATCATTTCGCTATTCACAAGTACACAAACCGAACGCATGCCGAAGCTGAGACCTAAAAAGCAGAAAGCCGTCAATCGCTCGCCAATGTTCGAAGCGATTAGGTCGAAGCAAATTGACGGAGCTTAACTCTCACTTTTTAGGCTCGGACATTGAGCTTCGCTGGTCTTCTTCTTCTTCTTTATTGGCCCGATGCTTGCATCACAACCGTTTGATGGTCTCGGCCGCTGCAACTAATGTCCGCCAGTCGCTTCTGCTCCGTGCGAGCTGGCACCAGTTTTTCACGCCAAGCTTAGAAATGTCTTTCCGCACCTGGTCGTCCCACCTTAGAGGTGGTCGTCCCACCTTGCCTTGTCCCAGTTCTTTCGCATTCCTCTTGTAGACCATTTTTGCTGGAGCTTGATCATCCATACGGGTAACATGTCCCAGCCAGCGCAGCCGCTGTTGCTTTATGCGCTTGACCAGACTAGTATCCCCATAGAGCTTATACAGTTCGTCATTCCTTCGGATGCGAAAGTCCTCGCCAACTTTCAAAGGTCCATAAATCCTGCGAAGAATCTTTCGCTCGAAAACGCCAATCGACGCCTCATCCGCTGATGATATTGCCCATGCTTCTGCGCCGTATTGAAGGACTGGGATGATAAGCGACTTATATAGCGCTATTTTTGTTCTTCGCTTGAGGTTTCTGCTCTTGAGCTCCCTACTTAGCCCGTAATAGCATCGGTTTGCGAGCGTGATTCTTCTTCGAATTTCCAGGCTGATGTTGTTGTCGCCGGTTATCATCGTTCCAAGGTAGACAAAGTCCTCTACAAACTTTAAAGTTGTACTCTCCCATTGCAACAGATTGCCCAAGTTGTGTGTACTTCTGTTTCGAGGACACTAGGTACTTCGTCTTGTCCTCGTTTACCGCTAAACCCATTAGCTCAGACTGCTTCTCAATCTCTGAAAACGCCTCGCTTACTGCCTGCTTGGTTTTGCCGATAATGTCAATATCATCGGCATATGCGAGTAGCATTACATCTTTATTAAAGATGGTGCCCGATCTGTTGGCATTTGGGCACTGGCGCAGTATATACTCCATCAGTAGATTAAAGAAGTCACACGATAAGGTGTCGCCTTCCTAAAACCTCTTTTTGGTATCAAAAGGCTCGGAGAGGTTCGTTCCATTTTGACGGGCTTTGAGTGCTTCTCAACGCCATCATGCAAAGTCGAACGTACTTTGCTGGAATACCTAAAGTAGACAGGGCTTCGAAAAACCTTGACCTTATCGGCGTGTCCAAAGCGGCTTTGTAATCGATAAAAAGATGGTGATTTTCGATGTTTCTCTCATAGGTCTTCTCCAGGATTTGCCGCAGTGTGAATATCTGGTCTGTGGTGGATTTACCAGGTCTAAAGCCACACTGATAAGGTCGAAACAGTGTATCAACAAGCGGCTTTAGACGTTCACAAATAATGCGGGACAGAACCTTATATGCGATGGGGAGGAGACTGATCCCGCGGTAGTTGGCGCAAACTGCAGGGTCTCCTTTTTTAAAGATTGGACAGAGAACACTTAGATTCCAATCGTCGGGCATGCTTTCGTCAACCCATATACGGCACAGAAGTTGGTGCATGCACCTTACCAATTCATCGCCTCCAGCCTTGAACAATTCAGCGGGTAACTCATCAGCGCCTGGCGACTTGTTGTTCTTTAGCCTTCGTATGGCTAAACAGACTTCCTGTTGGGTCGGGGGGTCTATCTCTATGTTGTCGATTGGTGGCATCGTTACTTCTCTAGAGGCGGCATCATGTTCGTCATCGCCTCCCAGTAGGTTGGAAAAGTAACTTCTCCATTTGTTAAGCGCCACTTGCGGATCTGTGACCAGATTCCCCGTCTTTGCATTGTGCGACTCTGGGCTTGAAACCTTCTGTTAATTGCTTAATCTTTTGGTAAAATTTTCGAGTCTCACTCATGCCGAATAACATCTCGACTTCCTGGCGCAATCGCCTTTCCTGCTCAAACTTTTTTCTTCTAAAAAGGCGTTTCTCCTCTTTCTTTTTCTCCAGGTATCGCTCTTTAGCAGCCCACGTTACTCTCGACTACAGCGTTCTCCTGTAGGCAGTGTCTTTCTCTGCAGTAGCGCGTCGGCACTCCTCGTCGTACCAAGACCGCTTTCGAGGGGGCTCGGAGTAACAGAGTATCTCCTTGGCAGCCGTACTCATGGAGTGCGATATACGCTGCCACTGTTCGCATATATCGGAAGGAATGGGAGGTTTCCCTGAGCAGTTGGGCGAGTTTAGCTGAGTAGGCTTCAGAGGTCTCTTGTGATTGCAGATTCTCGACGTTTAGCTTTCGACGTGTGCCAGAGAGTGAGGCATGTGCCACACTTAGCCGCGTGCGTACCTTGGCTGCAACCAGGTAATGATCCGAGTCTATGTTGGCTCCTCGAATCGCACGCACGTCTAGTACACTCGATGAATGCCTTCCGTCGATCACAACGTGATCAATCTGATTTCGTGTTCGTTGACCAGGGGACTTCCAGGTCGCCTTATGGATGTCGAGGTGTTCAAATCAGGTGTCTATTAGCCTCTCTCCGTTACCGGAGGTTGTTTCATGAAGGCTGAATCGTCCGACTGTCGATCCAAAAACTCCTTCTCTCCCGACTTTCGCGTGTAAATCGCCTAGTACGATCTTTATGTCGTGGTCGGGGCAGCGCTCGTATAGTTGTTCCAGGCGCTCATAGAATTCCGCTCACGTTAGTCAGCAGCGAATGCGGGTGCATTGCCACTGCTTCCGGTGGTCACCACGAGGAGGTGTGAGTCGACTTGAGACGTAGTAAGCCAGGATCACTCTGGGTTCGCCAAGTTGAACCGATCAGAAGCTTTCCCTGACCACATACGCCCCCATTAGGTCCAGAAGATCTATGACTAGAAGTTCTGAACCACCAGCTTCGCTGGTCTAGAGACAAAAAACAAATTGGACCAACTAGGAAGCAGGCACAACCTGACCCCCCGATGGATACCGGGACGTTAAAGTATCCCCGGAAACGAATTGGCCGACGAATTAGAACGCAAGGATGCAGCCACCGCAATGGTAGGTCCAGAACACTACTGCACCATAAAAGTCTACTTAGGAAGAAAGAGAATATGCTTAGACGAGCCTACTGGGTATATACCAGGGGTATAAGACAAGCAAAAGAATTAATAGTGAACCACGACCCCAAAGGTTCCAAAAGTTAGGAAAGAATTCCCTCAGGTTTTTGACAGGGCTCTACACGGGCCACTATAGACTGTGGAGCCACCTATAAAAAAACACCTATGCAGATATTGTGAAAAGAGGAGCATAGGGAGGAACATATTGAAGCACACTGCGATGCCTTAGAAAGGCGTAGACTCTGCAAATTTGGGAAACATCCAAACAATATCAGTCACCTAGAACCCTAAACCCACGAAAATCCTAATCTTTGTTTAGGATATAGGTCTGCTAGGAGAGTTGTAAACTCAGTAGGGAGGCACAATAGATCAAAATTAGTCGCAAGGGCACAACTTCAAAAAAAAAAAAAAAAAACTTACTTTATTGCTTGTACAAATTTGAAAAATGCTCGGCTTTGGCACTAGAAAGTTTAATAGTAAACTTATGCTCACCTGGGTTCACGTCTTTGCAGTAACTTTACCACTTCATTGTCTCTAAAAATATACAGAAAATGAGCTTAGATAGTTTAATTAAGGTGATTGGACAACATTAAAATTATCTTCTTTACCAATATCAATATTTTCCCAGCCACACAAATCCCCATAGTAAGTACAAGCATACTCCAGCACATTTGCCACTAATTTGCTATTGCTTTCTTTAATTCCTAGTAGTTGTAGCTAATCCATCTTTATGCTTATAGCTGCTAAATGCTCACCATCGCTACAAAATGAAATGTTCGACTGTCGTGCTGCCTTAGGTGAAACTGCCAAGTTTACGGTGTTCTTTGCCGGCAATCCGGCTCCAGGTATAGTATAACCCATACGAGGTCTATTTAACATGGCCGAGCTTTGATGTTTATTTTGTAATTTTCTCTAGATATTCAATGGTATTTCAACAATGTACAACTTAGGGCATCCGAAAAGTATCGCATGGTAGTGCTTGAAAGTGAAGCAACCCTAGAGATATTCAAAACCACAAATGCTGATTGTGGCCACTACAATTGTAAATTGATCAATGAGATTGGCATGACCATGACACGGGCCAAGTTTGAAATTGTGTCCGCCTCCAGCATAGAGGAGGAGGTGAAGACGACTACCTTAAAGAAAAAGAAAATGAATCTCAGTCGGCTCTGGTGCAACTCGTTGAACGAGAGGGTCACGAAGAGCTAATCAGTCAGATTTTGAGTGAAACCTCCAATGAGGATGAAACCATACTGGCAGCCACTGTGGGCTTTAAGGCCTTCATACGCATGATCCAAACCTATGAGATAACCATAGAGATTGTCATACGGAAATTTGTTAGAGAGGATTTCATCTCGCAGGACTGGAAAATATGCGGAAAGGAGGTTTGAATTCTGTTCAATGTTTGTTTGTAATGTTGTCTTGTAATCAGTTGAAATGCTTGAGGATGAAATTTAATTGATAAGTGAATTGGATTGGAGTTTTAACGAAGGGCATACAATGCAGCGAGGGAAGGGAAATGATCAACTAACTGAAAGAAAGCCCCTCAACTTGTCTAAAGTAGGTGTCTAACGACTTCCGGTGGTGGGTACCCCTTTAAGGTCATGCGCTTGCTATTGAAACTAGACCAACGTTGTGCCTTATAAAGATTCAAAAAAGATTCTATTTCAAAAGATCTAGTACAATCATAAAAGTTAAAAGTTTTCTGTAAAGTAAAGCTTACCGCAGATAGTTGCTCAGAATGTCCCAGTTTGGGCCAATCAGACCATCTTTATTCATACAGACACGAGCCGAACGCATGACGAGGCTTGTGCCAAGAGTGCAAACAGCTTTTCAGTCGATGAAGTAAGTCAGAGATGGTTAGACAAGCTCATTTTTTGGCCTCGATCTTCTTTTCAAACCCTGATTTGCATCATTTTCCTGTTCAAGAAGAGTTTGAGTGCGGCTTTCCCAGGCGAATAGGATAATTATATATGACTATGCCGATACCTTACTGCGTAAACTTAAAGATTACTTTCTTTCTATTCTTCTAAGCTTGTACCATTCTAACCTCAGATCGGTTTTAACTTCACCTAATCTCAGCCTTGTTCCATTGAAGTAACATTCCTAATTCATGAAATTCCAAATTTTAAAGCAATTTCGTGTTTCTTCCTTCCAAAACTGCAAACCTTATAAGTTCCGTCCGGGGTTTGAACGCTTTTGAATGTCTAGAACTCGGGCTCATTTCATCGAAGACCAAACTGTAAATATTATATATTAGTTGAAAAGGTTTGCAGACTTAAGAGAGCGCTAGAGTTAAGCATAGACCAGTCAGTGTGAGGGGAGAACGAGAAGGCGCATATAGTTTGTCGCATACATTCATATTGTTAGCCGAGTCTAGGCAGTAAGCTTACGCTACGATGCATACATTCGAAGAAGACCTCTTAAATGCGTGAATTTTGCAAAAGGGTCAAGATAGAGCTGAGAGGAAAAAATACAAAAAAAATATGTTTCTCTCCTCTCACAATGGCCAATTATGCCAAGCTTTTGGTACAGCGCAAGAAAATGTCCAAGGGTAAGCGCGAAAAGGCCAAGCGTCGTCGCTCTGCCTCAATCAGAGAGTCAAAGAGATCTGTCCCTAATGACAAGATGCATTTGACTTTAGTAAAAAAAGAAGGACAACCAAACAGAGGCAGAGAGCGTAGTTAAAGTCGACCGACTTTTGCGATCTCGGGTTCACACTAAGTTGAATTCATAAGAATTATGACTGATTTCACTAAATAGTCAACTGTCACTGCCTATGGCAAGCGTTAACACATGTATGGCAGCAACTGGCATCTAAAAGTATGCCCAACTAACATTAATTCCGCATTTTCCAACTTGACTTGCCAAAGACGTAATGATTTTAAATTAACAATGCACCTATTCAGTTCTTTAATAACTTCAGTGTTTCTTTGAAGCACTTCTGATTCGGAAGATGGTTCGAAGAGCCCAAAAACCAGAACCAAATTAGTTCTGTGGTTTGCTGCCTTGGGCGTTTCAGGCTTCAACCCAAATTAGGTTAACAAAACTAGTCTTGTCAGATCCCTTGAAGCTTGTAATTTAAGCTTAAGTTCCCAACAAAGTCTAAAAATTTTGGGCATTAAGATTTTCCAGCCGAAATTCAACACCAGGGTATAAGAAACCACGAGTTTTACGTGAATTGCTGACACTAGCAGGAATGAGCTCGAAACCCATGAAAACCTTTAAGAAAGTTGAACTGGTTCGGCTGAAAAGTTCTAACCTGGAAAGCAAATCGTTTGGGAGTTAAGATTGGTAATCCATCGGTTTGCTTTAGAAAATGATTTTGGGAACCAAATAAGCAGGGACTCAATTCGGTTCCGAGTTTCATTGTCAATTTTCAAGCCAATTATTTCTATAAGAAATTTTAGAACAAGCAGTGAGGTGCAACTATGGCCCATTGCGCCCTTAATGCCTGGCCCTTTTAATCATCATAAAATCTGCGACTCGATATAATTCGAGTTGTAAAACAAATGCAAATTGTAGTTGTTGTGATAACGTCTGAGTGGGTTCGATCCGTAGGTACACGTAAATATGAAAAGAAGGAAAAAGATATAGGGTAAGAGCTAAGAAAAATGTTGATGCTATTCCATGCCCAAGTCGAAGCAGGAAGAAGCTAGCTCGATTGGAGGGGTCCACAGCGCTAAGGAGGCCTTTGCTAACAGGCATTATAAGGTGTTCCATTTTTTTTTTTTATTTCTTTAAAGCAGAGATGGGTATGCACACAAATCGTCAAATTTTTGACACGCATACAAGCACAAGCAAATATAAGTAGCTGTCAATGCTCATAGCGTATGTGTGTTTTTGTGCAGTCGGCCGCGGCAGAGCCCCAATGCATAGGAACGTCGCGACGCGCCCATCTCTGCTTTAAAGAGCAAATCCTACCATAACTATTCTCCGATTTCCTTTAGCGGTATCACCGCTGTGTATTACTTCACAATAAGATATAGCTGTTTGATGGGCTGATCGTGGCGCTTTGTTTAGATTTTGGAACCCTCTGCAGCTACTTAAGGTCGAATATGCCAACGCCATCCATTCATAAGTTTCTGGTAGATATTGTAAGCAATTTAAAAATTTTTTTGAATCCCAGCAACCCGAAACCTTAGCACTTCGAAAACGCTGCTTATCTATGGTATCACCAGAAACCACTTTTTTTACTTACTTCTTACTTATTCCCTAATTTTACCATGATCAAACTCGTTAATAAATACACCAAATAGAACCGTTTGCTTTTTCGGTTTTTGGTTCGGTTTAAAATAGACTGGATCGGTTTGCGATCATACGTTAGCGGTTCAATACGCTTATGTTTGGTTTGGAACCGTTTTTGTATTCCTGTTTCTAACCCAAAGGTGTGGTTATTGCGAACTGAACCTCGACGTCTTTTTAAAGGTGAAAAGTAACAAAAGGTATCCAGTATCCATTCTTGCCCGTCATTCTTCATCCAAAATGAATCTTGATTTCATTTTTAATTTTACTCCTACGCGTTTCGGTCGCATTTTGCGTTTACGTCAAAAAAAATACTTCATTAAGAAGCCTCCATCAGAAATCATTCATCAAGGAGCCTGCATGATGAAAGCGGAGAATGCGACCGAAACTCGTAGGAGAATAATTGAACATAAAATTAAGTTTAATTTTGGATAAGAAACGACGACCAGTAGAACACAGAGTAAAATCCATTAAATTTCGAGAAAAATAAGACCAATGTAAAACAAAAAATTAGTCTTTGCCAAAATAAATGTCAACGTTTTGTAGGGACATAGGTTGGGTTCATTCTTCGTTAAAAGAGCTCAAACTAGCTTTTGAGAATCTTTTTTTCGCCTTAACAAGAATTTCGTTTTGAGCTTTTCCTTCAATGCATTGTATGCACCTTTTTCTGCGGCATTTCAACTGAACATTTTTTTTTTCAAACAGAAAAGTGAAGCTAAATTATTGACTTATTTCTATTTACTTGGTGATTCTTAAATGAAATCTAGAGAATAGTAGAGACATCGCAAATAATTGAAAGTCACGAGGCCATAACGCATGTGAAAATAGGTAAGTTGCGTGTAACATAGTAGCTGCTTACCATAGATTATGCCGAATTGCTCTTTTTCTTTTTTTATTTTATGCTTTTTCCTACGCCAAAATCCCCATAAAAAACCCCAACGTAGAGGAAACCCTTGTAGAGGAACGCACCATAATTGTCCAAGAAGGTTTGAACATAAACACAGATGAACTGTAAACCAAAATGTACCACCACCACCACCATCCCACCACGAAACTACTCAACTACAGTCTTATTAATATTATCTAAAAAAAAATAATAATAAAACAATAATGAATATTGTCAATTAAAATTTTTGTTTAAACCAAAAGAAAACCAATCAAGTGTATATTCTAAAAAAGACGCCACCGAGTATTCAAAAATAAACCCACCCATACCACCCATTAACCCACTAAAAAGCTATCTTGCTGCTGCTGCTGTGTGTAAATATAAAATATAAGCTTTAATTATACAAAAATTTATGCTTCTATCCAACTTAATTAAATTAGAAAGAGTAGATCAGGAACTAAGTTAAAGGGTAAGTTATGACCCCAACTGAATGTTTGTCTGTTTGCTCCAAAATATGTTAAAATTTGGCTGATTTAACCAAAAAGCTTCAATGTTTTTTTTTTTTTTTTTTTATTAAAAAACACAAAAACACCCAAAAAAGGCCGACATTGTCATTGTTTAATTTCATTACATTCACAGAAACAACAGAAGTGCATAAGAAAAGCAAAAAGCAACGAAAACAACAGAAACTTACAACAGAACAAGAAAGTGTCGAAACAGTCACCACTTCACCACAAGCCGAAGCCCATGAGCAAATTGAAGAGCTTCAAATGCCATACGAAACACTAACCCAGCAGAATCTATCACAAGATGTACACGAAACTGTGCCAGCCTCAGTTACCACAGAACTTTCCACACCGAAACCCCAAGTAGAACAAGTTAGAGATCAAATATTAAGCCAAAAAGTGTTGGCCCTCAAGGAAGAGAGTTTAATCTACGATGAACTAAGCAGTTTTTCACAGGAAAAGCATCCCAAAGAAAGACATCTTCAAGAACAAATGGAAGTACAGCCCAGACAAGCCTTGGAGGTAATGGAAACCATTTCCAAAGAGTCACCCCCAGAACTGAAACCCTCTAAAATACCCAAATCTGTCAAGGCTCAAAGCAAGCTTAAAGAATTAAAACCTTTAGAAGTGGAAGACATCAGGGTAACAGACTCCTTGGATAAGCTAGAGCATCTAAAAACCCTCAGTCAAAAGGCATATGGAGAAATCTTAATGTCCCATGAGTTGATACAAGAGCAACCTTCAAGCTTGGATGGTTTGGTAGAAATGACTCCCAGTAAAACACTAGAGGAAACTGTCCAACCTCAATTCCTCAACCAAAAAGCTTTAGATATAACCGAAGAAGCTTCTTGGATAAGCTAGAGCCTCTAAAAACCCTCAGTCAAAAGGCATATGGAGAAATCTTAATGTCCCATGAGTTGATACAAGAGCAACCTTCAAGCTTGGATGGTTTGGTAGAAATGACTCCCAGTAAAACACTAGAGGAAACTGTCCAACCTCAATTCCTCAACCAAAAAGCTTTAGATATAACCGAGACCTTAATTAGTGACAGCATGGGCAAGCAACTAATTCAATCCAAGCCCACATTGGAGCAAATAACACCTAACCTAACCACTCATCAAAGTTTGGACATAAACGAGTGTCTACCCCAAGACTCAGTAAAAGAACTTAAGCCATTTATGGAAATACCCCAGGAAAGCTCTTCTGTTTCAGTCAAAGAGTTTAAGTCTCTAAGCTCTGGCTTAACAGAAGTTTTGGAAAGCTTAAGGGATTTACCCTTAGAGACCCAGCCTACAAAAGCTTTAGCTGAAATGAGCTTAAAACCCGAAGAAATGACGGTCTTGAGGGAGCCAACCCAAACCTACGAGTCTTTACCCGAAGAAGACTCTCTACAAAAGCCTACTAGTTCTGCTCAGGCTTTACCAAATTTAGTCTTAACCGAAGGTATAATCCATTCAAAAGCAGATACACACAGTCCTGTGGAAGAGAAATTGCCAGAGTTTAAAACTGAAGAAAGAGAGGCTAAATGGCAAGTGGAAACTCTTACCCATTTGGTCACACAACAAACCTTAGCCTCGGAAGAGGCTTCAGTTGACTTAAGCTCCTTGGAAACCCCAGAAACTAAGAAGGCTGCTACCAGTCAAGTGACCCCCTTAACCCAAGGTCTTACCCTGGAAACAAATGTCATAGAAATGTCACAAGATTTAGCTCCAACTGAAGAGGAACGCGCTAAACCCTTAAACAAGACTTTAACTCCGACTTATGGCACCGCAGAGACTAAACTAGAAACCATTTATGATACCTTGGGACAAATACCCGAAGACATAGAACCCTTAAAGCAGTGAAAAATGAAACTAAGTGAAGCTGAATTGGTAGCTGAGGTAGAATACCCTCAAGTAAACGAATCGGACTATGGACTATGGACTATGTGGAACAACAAGCTTTAATGGTTAAACAAACTCAATCAGCCGACAAGGAACTGGATTTATCTCAAGAAGAGTTAAAGCCTGAACAAAAAGCTACTAAAAACATGATGCCCCTGGAGCTTAAAGTAAGCTCTAATTTAGAAGTTCAAGTAAAACAAAGCTCTGGAGATTTAAACACGGAGCAACTTAAGCCCTTGACAGTTCAAACAGTATTTGAAAGTCAAACCATAGGAGTCAGTAGTAAACCTGATGTTATGGAGGGCCTGGAATATATGGAGCCTTTGACACAACCTGAACTCAAAAAAGGGTATTAGTCTCCTGGATGAAAATAAGCCTGCCTTGGAGATAACTAAGGTGGAGGTAAATGAGACCACTGAGGACTTAAAGGATACTCTACCGCTGTTAGACTCTACCCAAGCCCAGGCCTCAAAAGAAACATTTAAGCATGGAGAAATTCTACAGGTTATACCCTTGGATTCTTTGGCGGACTATAAGGAAGCAACTAAACCCCTTAGTCTAAAGGCAGAGCTGAATATCACCAGTCAATTTGGCACCTGTAAGCAAGAACAAGCTCCTCTAGAGTCTTTAAGCCTACTTAAAGAGGACTTACCCGCTCAAACACATTTATTGGAAACCGAATTGGAGCTAATGAAATCAGTGGAGCAAAGCTCTTGTCTTACTTTAGAGCAGGAAGTGGATATACCCAGTGAAGAGCTCAAAGACCAACAGAAAGCCGTCTCAAACAGATCCATAGGCTTACAATTGGCCAGTCATCTGAAGTCTCAGCAAATGGAATCCCTTAAGGAGCTGGAGATAAAGTTAAAGCCTGAAGAGCTAAAAGCTCAAGTGAAGTTAGATGGTCAAACTATAGCCCAAGTGGAGGAAGTACTTGCCCTGGATGAAGTAAAAGACTTTACAGCTAAAGAGCTTAACAAATCCCTACCAAGTCAATTTGTATGAGTAGAAACATCTACAGCTCTTACTACCAACTCTACCTTAGTAAGTGAAAATGCACAGGATCTAAGAGAGGAAAACAAGCCTTTGACTACACAGTTAAAGCCCCAGCTAAGTGAGTCTAAACAAAAATCCTTGATAACACAAGAAGACGAAGTTTTGGACCAGGTGTCAGAGCTTATCAGCCCCGTTCAGCCCTCTAACCAAAGTCAACCTGTGTTAGACAGTCATAACGAGTTAAGTGTACAACAAACGGAGACTTATGAGCACACCGAATTACTTGAAGGCGTACCCCAACCCTCGGAACAGTTAATCGAAGTGTCTTTGGATTCCACCTCTATAAAAGCTTTGACAAAGCAAGAAAATACTTTAGAGTCTGAGCAATATCTCAGGCTAACTTCCCCCCAATTAGAGCAAGCCAAGTCCCTCAACTCAGAGTTACTCAAATTGCCCTTAACAGAGGACGTAATAGACAGCGAGAGTACGGGCCAGGTTTCCGATTATAAACCCAACAACCAGAAGGCCAGAAGGCAACCAAAAGGTCAACTGAGCATCTAGTCTTGGACTCTGTGACCCAAAGTTCCTTCACAGACCAGCCTGAGCAGTTATATACTCACCCCACAATGGTTCCTCATCAACATACCCTAATCAGTGAGAGTCTAGTCTTAGATGAAGCTAGCAAACTGCCAGAAAGTGTAATGACAGAAGTTACCGCTCATAAAACTCAGCAAAACTTTAGTCTAACAGCCTTAAGCTTAGATCAGAAGACTCTAGAAACCGAACTGAGTTTTGAGGCTGAAAATTGGCCGCAATATCAGGCCAAGTTAAATGAAGATAAGCCTCAATTATCAGCCAAGTCGGTAGATATACAGGCGGTATATGAAACCATGGGTGAGGAAGGTCCTAAAGACACTTATCATAGTCAACAAGCGGGCATTACGCATGAACTCATTTTAGCGAAAAATACCGAAATACAGCAAAGCGTGGAAAATGAGATGGAGTTTGACATTGAACCACAGTCCTTTGAAAAGGCCGTAAACAGTGAAGTTCCTACAAAAATGGGTTTACCCTTGAGTTCCGAAACTCAAACTGTGGAAGAAGTGGATTCTCTTACTACTCTAGTCACTGACTTTAAAACAGCCCAATCTGACTTGGAAGGTAGTCAACATTTAGTCACCGTAAGCGAAACTCAAAGCCTAGAGGGAACCACACAAATGCCTCAACAGGAAATGCTTACCATCTCAGCCTTGGAGTGCTTAGGATTCGAAATTAAAGCCAACTTACGAGTCTACGCACACTGAAGTCTATCTAAAGGAATCAGATTTATTGACCCCAGCTTCTCAAGAAGTAACAGCCAAGTCTGTGGTAGATGAACCTCTACAAAGTACCAGCATATCCGTAGAAATGCCTTTGGAATCCTCCGAATCTCTTAAAGACTTACAACCCAACTTACAAGAGGCTCATTTACAAATGGCTTTAGGCTTGGATTCTCACAAATTGCAAGTACAGCAGGATGACTTGATTATGCAGAAGGAAGAGCCTCTATTGATTACACAGCCAGCTGAGTATGGTAAACCATTTATTGAGGGCACACAACGTGAAACTTTAGTTAGTCAAGTCATTCCCATAGAAAACGTGGACCAGATTGAAGAAGTTAAGCTACCCTTAGCCTACCAGTTAGAGCCTACTTCAAGCGAACAACTTAAGCAAACCCACTTGGTAGAGTTACCTACCACCTGGGATAAAGAAAGCGAAGCCAACATTGAATCTCAGCAGCTAGACTATGCCAAGCTAAAGTCCGAGAACCTGAAGGTACATAAAACCATTTCCGAGGTGAGTGCCTTTGAAATAACTCAACAACTGAAGGATAAACCAGAGAAGCATTTACTTAACCTAAAGGTTTCAGAGGAGACTGAAATCAATCAATCAATCAATTCTCTACAATCAACTCTCATCAAGGAAGCTAGTCTAACTCCTTTACTACCCCAAGAGGACACCGCAAGACTAACCAATATAGAGCAAAAGTCAGTTTCAACCGAAGAGGTGACTGCCTTTGAAATAACCCAACAACTGAAGGATAAACCCAAAGAGCAGTTACTTAACCTTAAGGTCTCCGAGGAGTCTGATACCAATCAAGCTCAAGTGACAACCCTACAATCGACTCTCATCAAGGAAGAAGCTCTAACTCCTTTACTTCCCAAAGAGGACACCGCTAGACTAACCAATATACAGCAAAAGTCAGTCACAGCCGAAGAGGTGACTGCATTTGAAATAACCGCACAACTGAAGGATAAACCCGAAGAGCAGTTACTTAACCTTAAGGTTTCCCAGGAGTCTGAAATCAATCAAGCTCAAGTGACCACCCTGCAATCGGCACTCATCAAGGAAGAAGCTCTAGCCCCCTTACTACCCAAAGAGGACACCGCTAGGTTAACCAACATAGAACAAAAGTCAGTCACCACTGAAGAGGTTAATGCCTTTGAAGTAACTCAACAACTAAAGGATAAACCTGAAGAACAATTACTTAACCTAAAGGTTTCCGAGGAGTCTGACATCAATCAAGCTCAAGTGACTACCCTACAATCGTCTCTCATCAAGGAAGAAGCTCTAGCTCCGCTACTACCCAAAGAGGACACCGCGATTCTAACCAACATAGAACAAAAGTCAATCACAACTGAAGAGGTTATGGGTATCAGTTCCATTCAAGAAACCTATGAGCTACAAAAGCCCAGCGAGGAAAATGCCAAAATCATATGTCAAGCTGGCCATGAGGCGGCCAGTGTTACCTTACCCTACACATATGAGGAAACTCCTTTACTGCAAACGCTACCAAATCAACTTGCCCACATACAACCCTCAAATGTGGAAAATATTTTAAAGCCTTTGGAAAAATCCACCGTGGACGTCTACGAAAACATCCAAGGTCATGGCGAATTCAAGCCTCTGAGTGCCCAACCTTTAACAGATTCTACAGCCCTAAATGACTTCAAGGTTTCGGTGGTGGAGGAGGTAACTGTGCTGCCAGCTTTGGGTAATCTAGTGACTGCCTTGCCGGAGCAAGTAAAAGCCAGCCCAGAAACAATTGCACACAAAAACGTAGTTCTTAGCGAGCAACTTCCCTTTGAAAGTGTGAGCAATCTAATACAGGATCACACCCAAATTAAGGAACAGGCAAACTTGACACCATCTACAGATACTAGAAGTGCCATACTAACAAGTGAACTACATGAGAAGGGCAGCGTTCTGGAAACGATCAGCCCCGTGGTAGACACAAAACATGCTCTACCTTCAATTACCACACAGAGTACGTATCTTCATCAGCAAACAATACCAGAAGAGCAAGTGGAGGCTTTAGTCAGAGACCAACACTTCACACAATCCACAAAGGCCGACATTAGCTATGAAACAAACATAACAGCCACAACAGAACAACTCGACATATTCAACACTACATCGGGTACAGGTTCTACAACACAAACCCTGGAAACAATACAGCCCACACTGCAAGAGGTTAAACTAGAGACTGCCGTCCAAAAGTCCACACAAGTTTCTAAAAAAGCACAATCCAAGCCACCTACCACAATACACTTATCCCAAGATGACCAAACAATTAGTGAAACGAAATTGCATATAGAAGAAGTTCCACAAGAGTATGATTACAGTATAGTTGAAACGGTAAAGCCACTCAAGGGTAAGTATCCAATTAGGTTTAGTTTAAGAAGTTCAACAAAAAAGGCGTAATACTTCCATTACCACCTGTCCCCTAAAATATACAAAAACACATATTACACAGAACAAAGCATAAACACAAATTTCTTATACCAAAGCATATACTAAAAGACACTTTTTCACACAGATACAAAGCAAGCCACAGACACAAAACACAAACAAAAGACACCAACACAAGTCAAAGAAACACAAGAAACTGAATCGGTACGAGTTGTTGAAGAAATTTCTGAAGACGGCTTACCAAAGAAGAAGAAGATTCGCACACGCGTTATCAAGAAGGTCAAGGGAGACAAGCAAGAAGTCACCAAGATCGAAACCGTCGAAGAGGATGACGAACAACCCGAAACTACAGTCACAGTCGAAGAGGTTCCAGTGGAAGAAGAGCAACCTGAAGAGATCAAGGAACTTCCAGAAGAGGTTCGTGTGGTTGAAACCATATCCGAAGACGGTAAACCCAAGAAGAAGAAGATTCGCACACGAGTTATCAAGAAGGTCAAGGGAGACAAGCAAGAAGTCACCAAGATCGAAACCGTCGAAGAGGATGACGAACAACCCGAAACTACAGTCACAGTCGAAGAGGTTCCAGTGGAAGAAGAGCAACCTGAAGAGATCAAGGAACTTCCAGAAGAGGTTCAAGTCGTTGAAACCATATCCGAAGACGGTAAACCCAAGAAGAAGAAGATTCGCACACGCGTTATCAAGAAGGTCAAGGGAGACAAGCAAGAAGTCACCAAGATCGAGACTGTCGAAGAGGATGACAAACAACCCGAGACAACTGTCACAGTCGAAGAGGTTCCAGTGGAAGAAGAGCAACCTGAAGAGATCAAGGAACTTCCAGAAGAGGTTCGTGTGGTTGAAACCATATCCGAAGACGGTAAGCCCAAGAAGAAGAAGATTCGCACACGCGTTATCAAGAAGGTCAAGGGAGACAAGCAAGTAGTCACCAGGATTGAAACCGTCGAAGAGGATGATAAGCAGCCCGAGACAACAGTCACAGTCGAAGAGGTTCCAGTGGAAGAAGAGCAACCTGAAGAGATAAAAGAACTTCCAGAGGAAGTTCGTGTGGTTGAAACCATATCCGAAGACGGTAAGCCCAAGAAGACGAAGATTCGCACACGCGTTATCAAGAAGGTCAAGGGAGACAAGCAAGAAGTCACCAAGATTGAAACTGTCGAAGAGGATGATAAACAACCCGAGACAACTGTCACAGTTGAGGAGGTTCCAGTGGAAGAAGAGCAACCTGAAGAGATCAAGGAATTTCCAGAAGAGGTTCCTGTTGTTGAAACCATATCCGAAGACGGCAAACCCAAGAAGAAGAAGATTCGCACACGCGTTATCAAGAAGGTCAAGGGAGACAAGCAACAAGTCACCAAGATCGAAACCGTCGAAGAGGATGACAAACAACCCGAGACAACTGTCACAGTCGAATAGGTTCCAGTGGAAGAAGAGCAACCTGAAGAGATCAAGGAACTTCCAGAAGAGGTTCGTGTGGTTGAAACCATATCCGAAGACGGTAAACCCAAGAAGAAGAAGATTCGCACACGCGTTATCAAGAAGGTCAAGGAAGACAAGCAAGAAGTCACCAAGATCGAAACCGTTGAAGAGGATGACAAACTGCCCGAGACAACAGTCACAGTCGAAGAGGTTCCAGTGGAAGAAGAGCAACCTGAAGAGATCAAGGAACTTCCAGAAGAGGTTCGTGTCGTTGAAACCATATCCGAAAACGGTAAACCCAAGAAGAAGAAGATTCGCACACGCGTTATCAAGAAGGTCAAGGGAGACAGGCAAGAAGTCACCAAGATCGAAACCGTCGAAGAGGATGATAAGCAGCCGGAGACAGCTGTCACAGTTGAGGAGGTTCCAGTGAAAGAAGAGAAACCTGAAGAGATTCAGAAACTTCCAGAGGAGGTTCGTGTGGATGAAACCATTTCAGAAGACGGCAAACCTAAAAAGAAGAAGATTCGCACACGCGTTATCAAGAAGGTCAAGGGAGACAAGCAAGAAGTCACCAAGATTGAAACTGTCGAAGAGGATGATAAGCAGCTGGAGACATCTGTCACAGTTGAGGAGGTTCCAGTGAAAGAAGAGAAACCTGAAGAGATCAAGGAACTTCCAGAAGAGGTTCGTGTGGTTGAAACCATATCCGAAGACGGTAAACCCAAGAAGAAGAAGATTCGCACACGCGTTATCAAGAAGGTCAAGGGAGACAAGCAAGAAGTCACCAAGATCGAAACCGTCGAAGAGGATGACAAACAACCCGAGACAACAGTCACAGTCGAAGAGATTCCAGTGGAAGAAGAGCAACCTGAAGAGATCAAGGAACTTCCAGAAGAGGTTCGTGTGGTTGAAACCATATCCGAAGACGGTAAAACCAAGAAGAAGAAGATTCGCACACGCGTTATCAAGAAGGTCAAGGGAGACAAGCAAGAAGTCACCAAGACCGAAACCGTTGAAGAGGATGACAAACTGCCCGAGACAACAGTCACAGTCGAAGAGGTTCCAGTGGAAGAAGAGCAACCTGAAGAGATCAAGGAACTTCCAGAAGAGGTTCGTGTGGTTGAAACCATATCCGAAGACGGTAAGCCCAAGAAGAAGAAGATTCGCACACGCGTTATCAAGAAGGTCAAGGGACAAGCAAGTAGTCACCAGGATTGAAACCGTCGAAGAGGATGATAAGCAGCCCGAGACAACAGTCACAGTCGAAGAGGTTCCAGTGGAAGAAGAGCAACCTGAAGAGATTCAGAAACTTCCAGAGGAGGTTCGTGTGCTTGAAACAATCTCTGAAGATGGTAAACCAAAGAAAATGAAGATTCGCACACGCGTTATCAAGAAGGTCAAGGGAGACAAGCAAGAAGTCACCAAGATCGAGACTGTCGAAGAGGATGACAAACAACCCGAGAGAACTGTCACAGTCGAAGAGGTTCCAGTGGAAGAAGAGCAACCTGAAGAGATCAAGGAACTTCCAGAAGAGGTTCGTGTGGTTGAAACCATATCCGAAGACGGTAAACCCAAGAAGAACAAGATTCGCACACGTGTTATCAAGAAGGTCAAGGGAGACAAGCAAGAAGTCACCAAGATCGAAACCGTCGAAGAGGATTATAAGCAGCCCGAGACAACAGTCACAGTCGAAGAGGTTCCAGTGGAAGAAGAGCAACCTGAAGAGATCAAGGAACTTCCAGAAGAAGTTCGAGTGGTTGAAACCATTTCAGAAGACGGTAAACCTAAAAAGAAGAAGATTCGCACACGCGTTATCAAGAAGGTCAAGGGAGACAAGCAAGAAGTCACCAAGATTGAAACTGTCGAAGAGGATGATAAACAACCCGAGACAACTGTCACAGTTAAGGAGGTTCCAGTGGAAGAAGAGCAACCTGAAGACATAAGAGAACTTCCAGAAGAGGTACGTAAGGTTGAAACCATTTCGGAAGACGGTAAACCCAAGAAGAAGAAGATTCGCACACGCGTTATCAAGAAGGTCAAGGGAGACAAGCAAGAAGTCACCAAGATTGAAACTGTCGAAGAGGATGACAAACAACCCGAGACAACTGTCACAGTCGAAGAGGTTCCAGTGGAAGAAGAGCAACCTGAAGAGATCAAGGAACTTCCAGAAGAGGTTCGAGTGGTTGAACCATTTCAGAAGACGGTAAACCTAAAAGAAGAAGAATTCGCACACGCGTTATCAAGAGGTCAAGGTAAGGAGACAAGAAGAAGAGCAAACCTGGAGAGAGAGCAAGGAACTTCCAGAAGAGTACGTGTGGTTGAAACCATTTCGGAAGACGGTAAACCCAAGAAGAAGAAGATTCGTACACGCGTTATCAAGAAGGTCAAGGGAGACAAGCAAGAAGTCACCAAGATTGAAACTGTCGAAGAGGATGACAAACAACCCGAGACAACTGTCACAGTCGAAGAGGTTCCAGTGGAAGAAGAGCAACCTGAAGAGATCAAGGAACTTCCAGAAGAGGTTCGTGTCGTTGAAAGCATTTCCGAAGACGGTAAACCCAAGAAGAAGAAGATTCGCACACGCGTTATCAAGAAGGTCAAGGGAGACAAGCAAGAAGTCACCAAGATCGAAACCGTCGAAGAGGATGATAAGCAGCCCGAGACAACAGTCACAGTCGAAGAGGTTCAAGTGGAAGAAGAGCAACCCTGAAGAGATCAAGGAACTTCCAGAAGAGGTTCGTGTGGTTGAAACCATTCGGAAGACGGTAAACCCAAGAAGAAGAAGATTCGCACACGCGTTATCAAGAAGGTCAAGGGAGACAAGCAAGAAGTCACCAAGACCGAGACTGTCGAAGAGGATGACAAACAACCCGAGACAACTGTCACAGCAATAGGTTCCAGTGGAAGAAGAGCAACCTGGGGTCAAGGAACTTCCAGAAGAGGTTCGTGTGGTTGAAACCATATCCAAAGACGGTAAACCCCAAGAAGAAGAAGATTCGCACACGCGTAATCAAGAAGGTCAAGGGAGACAAGCAAGAAGTCACCAAGATCGAAACCGTTGAAGAGGATGATAAACAGCCCGAGACAACTGTCACAGTTGAGGATGTTCCAGTGGAAGAAGAGAAAACCTGAAGAGATTCAGGAACTTCCTGAAGAGGTTCGTGTGATTGAAACAATCTCTGAAGATGGTAAACCAAAGAAGAAGAAGATTCGCACACGCGTCATCAAGAAGGTCAAGGGAGACAAGCAAGAAGTCACCAAGATCGAAACCGTTGAAGAGGATGATAAACAGCCCGAGACAACTGTCACAGTTGAAGAGGTTCCAGTGGAAGAAGAGAAACCTGAAGAGATTCAGGAACTTCCAGAGGAGGTTCGTGTGATTGAAACAATCTCTGAAGATGGTAAACCAAAAAAGAAGAAGATTCGCACTCGCGTTATCAAAAAGGTCAAGGGAGACAAGCAAGAAGTCACCAAGATCGAAACCGTTGAAGAGGATGGCAAACAGCCCGAGACAACTGTCACAGTCGAAGAGGTTCCAGTGGAAGAAATGAAAACTGAAGAGATTCAGGAACTTCCTGAAGAGGTTCGTGTGATTGAAACAATTTCTGAAGATGGTAAACCAAAGAAGAAGAAGATTCGCACACGCGTCATCAAGAAGGTCAAGGGAGACAAGCAAGAAGTCACCAAGATCGAAACCGTTGAAGAGGATGATAAACAGCCCGAGACAACTGTCACAGTTGAGGAGGTTCCAGTGGAAGAAGAGAAACCTGAAGAGATTCAGGAACTTCCAGAGGAGGTTCGTGTGATTGAAACAATCTCTGAAGATGGTAAGCCAAAGAAGAAGAAGATTCGCACAAGCGTCATCAAGAAGGTCAAGGGAGACAAGCAAGAAGTCATCAAGATCGAAACCGTTGAAGAGGATGATAAACAGCCCGACACAACTGTCACAGTTGAGGAGGTTCCAGTGGAAGAAGAGAAACCTGAGGAGATTCAGGAACTTCCAGAGGAGGTTCGTGTGATTGAAACAATTTCTGAAGATGGTAAACCAAAGAAGAAGAAGATTCGCACTCGCGTTATCAAGAAGGTCAAGGGAGACAAGCAAGAAGTCACCAAGATCGAAACCGTCGAAGAGGATGATAAACAGCCCGAGACAACTGTCACAGTTGAGGAGGTTCCAGTGGAAGAAGAGAAACCTGAAGAGATTCAAGAACTTCCTGAAGATGTACGTGTGATTGAAACAATTTCTGAAGATGGTAAACCAAAGAAGAAGAAGATTCGCACACGCGTTATCAAGAACGTCAAGGGAGACAAGCAAGAAGTAACCAAGATCGAAACCGTTGAAGAGGATGACAAACTGCCCGAGACAACTGTCACAGTCGAAGAGGTTCCAGTGGAAGGAGAGAAACCTGAAGAGATTCAGGAACTTCCTGAAGAGGTTCGTGTGATTGAAACAATTTCTGAAGATGGTAAACCAAAGAAGAAGAAGATTCGCACTCGCGTTATCAAGAAGGTCAAGGGAGACAAGCAAGTAGTCACCAGGATTGAAACCGTCGAAGAGGATGATAAGCAGCCCGAGACAACAGTCACAGTCGAAGAGGTTCCAGTGGAAGAAGAGCAACCTGAAGAGATAAAAGAACTTCCAGAGGAAGTTCGTGTGGTTGAAACCATATCCGAAGACGGTAAGCCCAAGAAGACGAAGATTCGCACACGCGTTATCAAGAAGGTCAAGGGAGACAAGCAAGAAGTCACCAAGATTGAAACTGTCGAAGAGGATGATAAACAACCCGAGACAACTGTCACAGTTGAGGAGGTTCCAGTGGAAGAAGAGCAACCTGAAGACATAAAAGAACTTCCAGAAGAGGTACGTGTGGTTGAAACCATTTCGGAAGACGGTAAACCCAAGAAGAAGAAGAAGATTCGCACACGCGTTATCAAGAAGGTCAAGGGAGACAAGCAAGAAGTCACCAAGATCGAAACCGTCGAAGAGGATGATAAACAGCCCGAGACAACTTTCACAGTCGAAGAAGTTCCAGTGGAAGAAGAGCAACCTGAAGACATAAGAGAACTTCCAGAAGAGGTACGTGTGGTTGAAACCATTTCGGAAGACGGTAAACCCAAGAAGAAGAAGATTCGCACACGCGTTATCAAGAAGGTCAAGGGAGACAAGCAACAAGTCACCAAGATCGAAACCGTCGAAGAGGATGACAAACAACCCGAGACAACAGTCACAGTCGAGGAGATTCCAGTGGAAGAAGAGCAACCTGAAGAGATCAAGAACTTCCAGAAGAGGTTCGTGTGATTGAAACCATATCGGAAGACGGTAAACCAAAAGAAGAAGAAGATTCGCACACGCGTTATCAAGAAGGTCAAGGAGACAAGCAAGAAGTCACCAAGATCGAAACCGTTGAAGAGGATGAAAAACTGCCCGGAGACAACTGTCACAGTCGAAGAGGTTCCAGTGGGAAGAAGAGCAACCTGAAGAGATCGAGGAACTTCCAGAAGAGGTTCGTGTGGTTGAAACCATTCCGAAAACGGTAAACCCAAGAAGAAGAAGATTCGCACACGCGTTATCAAGAAGGTCAAGGGAGACAGGCAAGAAGTCACCAAGATCGAAACCGTCGAAGAGGAGAGGATAAGCAGCCGGAGACAGCTGTCACAGTTGAGGAGGTTCCAGTGAAAGAAGAGAAACCTGAAGAGATTCAGAAACTTCCAGAGGAGGTTCGTGTGGATGAAACCATTTCAGAAGACGGCAAACCTAAAAGAAGAAGATTCGCACACACGTTATCAAGAAGGTCAAGGGAGACAAGCAAGAAGTCACCAAGATTGAAACTGTCGAAGAGGATGATAAGCAGCCGGAGACAGCTGTCACAGTTGAGGAGGTTCCAGTGGAGAAGAGAAACCTGAAGAGATCAGGAACTTCCAGAAGAGGTTCGTGTGGTTGAAACCATATCCGAAGACGGTAAACCCAAGAAGAAGAAGATTCGCACACGCGTTATCAAGAAGGTCAAGGGAGACAAGCAAGAAGTCACCAAGTCGAAACCGTCGAAGAGGATGACAAACAACCCGAGACAACAGTCACAGTCGAAGAGATTCCAGGGAAGAGCAACCTGAAGAGATCAAGGAACTTCCAGAAGAGGTTCGTGTGGTTGAAACCATATCCGAAGACGGTAAACCCAAGAAGAAGAAGATTCGCACACGCGTTATCAAGAAGGTCAAGGGAGACAAGCAAGAAGTCACCAAGATCGAAACCGTTGAAGAGGATGACAAACTGCCCGAGACAACAGTCACAGTCGAAGAGGTTCCAGTGGAAGAAGAGCAACCTGAAGAGATCAAGGAACTTCCAGAAGAGGTTCGTGTGGTTGAAACCATATCCGAAGACGGTAAGCCCAAGAAGAAGAAGATTCGCAACGCGTTATCAAGAAGGTCAGGGAGACAAGCAAGTAGTCACCAGGATTGAAACCGTCGAAGAGGATGATAAGCAGCCCGAGACAACAGTCACAGTCGAAGAGGTTCCAGTGGAAGAAGAGCAACCTGAAGAGATTCAGAAACTTCCAGAGGAGGTTCGTGTGCTTGAAACAATCTCTGAAGATGGTAAACCAAAGAAAATGAAGATTCGCACACGCGTTATCAAGAAGGTCGGGAGACAAGCAAGAAGTCACCAAGATCGAGACTGTCGAAGAGGATGACAAACAACCCGGAGAGAACTGTCACAGTCGAAGAGGTTCCAGTGGAAGAAGAGCAACCTGAAGAGATCAAGGAACTTCCAGAGTTCGTGTGGTTGAAACTATATCCGAAGACGGTAAACCCAAGAAGAACAAGATTCGCACACGTGTTATCAAGAAGGTCAAGGGAGACAACCAAGAAGTCACCAAGATCGAAACCGTCGAAGAGGATTATAGCAGCCCGAGACAACAGTCACAGTCGAAGAGGTTCCAGTGGAAGAAGAGCAACCTGAAGAGATCAAGGAACTTCCAGAAGAAGTTCGAGTGGTTCAAACCATTTCAGAAGACGGTAAACCTAAAAAGAAGAAGATTCGCACACGCGTTATCAAGAAGGTCAAGGGAGACAAGCAAGAAGTCACCAAGATTGAAACTGTCGAAGAGGATGATAAACAACCCGAGACAACTGTCACAGTTAGGAGGTTCCAGTGGAAGAAGAGTAACCTGAAGACATAAGAGAGCTTCCAGAAGAGGTACGTAAGGTTGGGAACCATTTCGGAAGACGGTAAACCAAAAAGAAGAAGATTCGCACACGCGTTATCAAGAAGGTCAAGGACAAGAAGTCACCAAGATTGAAACTGTCGAAGAGGATGATAAACAACCCGAGACAACTGTCACAGTTGAGGAGGTTCCAGGGAAGAAGAGCAACCTGAAGACATAAGAGAACTTGTAGAAGAGGTACGTGGGGTGAAACCATTTCGGAAGACGGTAAACCCAAGAAGAAGAAGATGACACGCGTTATCAAGAAGGTCAAAGGGGAGACAAGCAAGAAGTCACCAAGATTGAAACTGTCGAAGAGGATGACAAACAACCCGAGACAACTGTCACAGTCGAAGAGGTTCCAGTGGAAGAAGAGCAACCTGAAGAGATCAAGGAACTTCCAGAAGAGGTTCGTGTCGTTGTAGGTTTCGAAGACGGTAAACCCAAGAAGAGGAAGATTCGCACACGCGTTATCAAGAAGGTCAAGGGAGACAAGCAAGAAGTCACCAAGATCGAAACCGTCGAAGAGAGGATAAGCAGCCCGAGACAACAGTCACAGTCGAAGAGGTTCCAGTGGAAGTAGAGCAACCTTGAAGAGATCAAGGAACTTCCAGAAGAGGTACGTGTGATTGAAACCATTTCGGAAGACGTTAAACCCAAGAGAAAGAAGGATTACGCGTTACTCGGGAAGGTCAAGGGAGAAGCAAGAAGTCACTAAGACTGAGACTGTCGAGGATGACAAACAACCCAGAGAACTGTCACAGTAGAATAGGTTCTAGTGGAAGAAGAGCAACCTGAAGAGATCAAGGAACTTCCAGAGGGTTCGTGTGGTTGAAACCATATCCAAAGCACGGTAAACCCAAGAAGAAGAGGATTCGCACGGTAATCAAGAAAGGTCAAGGGGAAAGCAAGAAGTCACCAAGATCGAAACCGTTGAAGAGGATGATAAATAGCCCGAGACAACCGTCACAGTTGAGGATGTTCCAGTAAGAAGAGAAACCTGAAGAGAATTCAGGAACCTCCGAGAGGTTCGTGTGATTGTAACAATTTCTAAAGATGGTAAACCAAAGAAGAAGATCCACACGCGTCACCAAGAAGGTCAAGGGAGACAAGCAAGAAACCAAGATCGAAACCGTTGAAGAGGATGATAAAGCAGCGAGGCAACTGTCACAGTTGGAAGAGTTCAGTGGAAGTAGAGAAACCTGAAGAGATTCAGGAACTTCCAGAGATGTGAAACAATCTCTGAAGATGGTAAACCAAAAAAAAAGAAGAAGATTCGCACTCGCGTTCAAAAAGGTCAAGGGAGACAAGCAAGAACTGCTGAAGAGGAACAGCCCGAGACAACTGCAGTCGAGGTTCCAGTGGAAGAAATGAAAACTGAAGGAGTCCGAAAGAGGTTCGTGTGATTTGAGGAGGAAGAAGATCAGCGAAGCTGAGGAGCTCACAGTGGTGAACTGGAAGACATGAAGACCAAGGAACTTCCAGAGGAGGTTCGTGTGATTGAAACCATCTCTGAAGATGGTGGGCCAAAGAAGAAGAAGATTCGCACAAGCGTCATCAAGAAGGTCAAGGGAGACAAGCAAGAAGTCATCAAGATCGAAACCGTTGAAGAGGATGATAAACAGCCCGACACAACATGTCACAGTTGAGGAGGTTCCAGTGGAAAGAGAAACCTGAGGAGATTCAGGAACTTCCAGAGGAGGTTCGTGTGATTGAAACAATTTCTGAAGATGGTAAACCAAAGAAGAAGAAGATTCTGCACTCGCGTTATCAAGAAGGTCAAGGGAGACAAGCAAGAAGTCACCAAGATCGAAACCGTTGAAGAGGATGATAAACAGCCGAATAACTGTCACAGTTGAGGAGTTCAGTGGAATAAGAGAAACCTGAAGAGATTCAAGAACTTCCTGAAGATGTACGGGTGATTGAAACAATTTCTGAAGATGGCAAACCAAAGCAGAAGAAGATTCGCACACGTTATCAAGAACGTCAAGGGGAAGAACAAGAAAGTAACCAAGATCAAACCGTTGAAAGAGGATGACAAACTAGAGACAACTGTGAGCGAAGAGGTTCCAGTGGAAGGAAACCCGAGGAGCCCAGGAACTTCCTGAAGAGTACTTGGGGTTAAACAATTGCTGAAGAGAACCAAAGAAAAGAAGATTGCATCAAGAAGGTCAAGGGAGAAGCAAAAATCACCAAGATCGAAACCATGAAGAGGATGATAAACAGCCAGAGACAACTGTCCACAGGAATTAGAGGTTCCAGGGGAAGAAGTGAAAGAGATTCAGGAACTTCTGAAAGGGTACGTGTGGTTGGAAACATCTCTGAAGATGGTAAACCAAAGCAGAAGAAGATTGCACACGCGTTATCAAGAAGGGCAACAAGAAGTCACCAATAATGAAACCGTTGAAGAGGAGGACAAATGCCCGGAAATTGGGTCACAGTTGAAGAGGTTCCAAGAGCTTCCTGAACATGAAAAACCAAAGAAGAAGAAGAAGATTCGCACACGCATTATCAAGGAGAGTCAAGGGCCAACTTGAGACAGTTGAGATTCAGGAACTTCCAGAGGAGTGTCGATTGGAAAACAATCTCTGATGGTAAAACCAAAGAAGAAGAAGATGCACACGCGTCATCAAGAAGGTCAAGGAGACAAGCAAGAAGTCACCAAGATCGAAACCTTGGAGAGGATGATAAACAGAGTCGGGTGATTGAAACCAAGTTTCTAGAAGTGACCAGATGGAAAAAAGGAGAAGATTCGCACACGCGTTATCAAGAACGTCAAGGAGACAAGCAAGAAGTACCGTTCCAATGAAGGAGAGAAACCTGAAGAGATTCAGGGACTTTGAGGGGGGGGTATTTGTGATTGAAACAATTTCTGAAGATGGTAAACCAAAGAAAAAGAAGATTCGCACACGCGTTATCAAGAAGGTCAAGGGAGACAAGCAAGAAGTCACCAAGATCGAAACCGTTGAAGAGGATGATAAACAGCCCGAGACATCTGTCACAGTTGAGGAGGTTCCAGTGGAAGAAGAGAAACCTGAAGAGATTCAGGAACTTCCTGAAAAGGTACGTGTGATTGAAACAATCTCTGAAGATGGTAAACCAAAGAAGAAGAAGATTCGCACACGCGTTATCAAGAAGGTCAAGGGAGACAAGCTAGAAGTCATCAAGATCGAAACCGTTGAAGAGGATGACAAACTGCCCGAGACAACTGTCACAGTTGAAGAGGTTCCAGTGGAAGAAGAGAAACCTGAAGAGATTCAGGAACTTCCTGAAGAGGTACGTGTGACTGAAACAATTTCTAAACATGGTAAACCAAAGAAGAAGAAGATTCGCACACGCGTTATCAAGAAGGTCAAGGGAGACAAGCAAGAAGTCACCAAGATCGAAACCGTTGAAGAGGATGGCAAACAGCCCGAGACAACTGTCACAGTCGAAGAGGTTCCAGTGGAAGAAGAGAAAACTGAAGAGATTCAGGAACTTCCTGAAGAGGTTCGTGTGATTGAAACAATTTCTGAAGATGGTAAACCAAAGAAGAAGAAGATTCGCACACTCGTCATCAAGAAGGTCAAGGGAGACAAGCAAGAAGTCACCAAGATCGAAACCGTTGAAGAGGATGATAAACAGCCCGAGACAACTGTCACAGTTGAGGAGGTTCCAGTGGAAGAAGAAAAACCTGAAGAGATTCAGGAACTTCCAGAGGAGGTTCGTGTGATTGAAACAATCTCTGAAGATGGTAAGCCAAAGAAGAAGAAGATTCGCACACGCGTCATCAAGAAGGTCAAGGGAGACAAGCAAGAAGTCATCAAGATCGAAACCGTTGAAGAGGATGATAAACAGCCCGAGACAACTGTCACAGTTGAGGAGGTTCCAGTGGAAGAAGAGAAACCTGAGGAGATTCAGGAACTTCCAGAGGATGTTCGTGTGATTGAAACAATCTCTGAAGATGGTAAACCAAAGAAGAAGAAGATTCGCACTCGCGTTATCAAGAAGGTCAAGGGAGACAAGCAAGAAGTCACTAAGATCGAAACCGTTGAAGAGGATGATAAACAGCCCGAGACAACTGTCACAGTCAAAGAGGTTCCAATGGAAGAAGAGAAACCTGAAGAGATTCAAGAACTTCCTGAAGATGTACGTGTGATTGAAAAAAATTCTGAAGATGGTAAACCAAAGAAGAAGAAGATTCGCACACGCGTTATCAAGAAGGTCAAGGGAGACAAGCAAGAAGTAACCAAGATCGAAACCGTTGAAGAGGATGACAAACTGCCCGAGACAACTGTCACAGTCGAAGAGGTTCCAGTGGAAGAAGAGAAACCTGAAGAGATTCAGGAACTTCCTGAAGAGGTACTTGTGATTGAAACAATTTCTGAAGATGGTAAACCAAAGAAAAAGAAGATTCGCACACGCGTTATCAAGAAGGTCAAGGGAGACAAGCAAGAAGTCACCAAGATCAAAACCGTTGAAGAGGATGATAAACAGCCCGAGACAACGGTCACAGTTGAGGAGGTTCCAGTGGAAGAAGAGAAACCTGAAGAGATTCAGTAACTTCCTGAAGAGGTACGTGTGATTGAAACAATCTCTGAAGATGGTAAACCAAAGAAGAAGAAGATTCGCACACGCGTTATCAAGAAGGTCAAGGGAGACAAGCTAGAAGTCATCAAGATCGAAACCGTTGAAGAGGATGACAAACTGCCCGAAAAAAATGTCACAGTTGAAGAGGTTCCAGTGGAAGAAGAGAAACCTGAAGAGATTCAGGAACTTCCTGAAGAGGTACGTGTGACTGAAACAATTTCTGAAGATGGTAAACCAAAGAAGAAGAAGATTCGCACACGCGTTATCAAGAAGGTCAAGTGAGACAAGCAAGAAGTCACCAAGATCGAAACCGTTGAAGAGGATGATAAACAGCCCGAGACAACTGTCACAGTTGAGGAGGTTCCAGTGGAAGAAGAGAAACCTGAAGAGATTCAGGAACTTCCTGAAGAGGTACGCATGATTGAAACAATTTCTGAAGATGGTAAACCAAAGAAGAAGAAGATTCGCACACGCGTTATCAAGAAGGTCAAGGGAGACAAGCAAGAAGTCACCAAGATCGAAACCGTTGAAGGGATGATAAACAGCCCGAGACAACTGTCACAGTCGAAGAGGTTCCAGTGGAAGAAGAGCAACCTGAAGACATAAGAGAACTTCCAGAAGAGGTACGTGTGATTGAAACCAATTCGGAAGACGGTAAACCCAAGAAGAAGATTCGCACACGCGTTATCAAGAAGGTCAAGGGAGACAAGCAAGAAGACACCAAGATCGAAACCGTCGAAGAGGATGACAAACAGCCCGAGACAACTGTCACAGTTGAGGAGGTTCCAGTGGAAGAAAAGCAACCTGAAGACATAAGAGAACTTCCAGAAGAGGTACGTGTGATTGAAACCATATCGGAAGACGGTAAACCCAAGAAGAAGAAGATTCGCACACGCGTTATCAAGAAGGTCAAGGGAGACAAGCAAGAAGTCACCAAGATCGAAACCGTTGAAGAGGATGACAAACTGCCCGAGACAACTGTCACAGTCGAAGAGGTTCCAGTGGAAGAAGAGCAACCTGAAGAGATTCAAGAACTTCAGAAGAGGTACGTGATTGAAACCATTTCGGAAGACGGTAAACCCAAGAAGAAGAAGATTCGCACACGTTATCAAGAAGGTCAAGGAGACAAGCGAGAAGTCACCAAGATCGAAACCGTTGAAGAGGATGATAAACAGCCCGGAGACAACTGTCACAGTTGAGGAGGTTCCAGTGGAAGAAGAGAAACCTGAAGAGATTCAGGAACTTCCTGAAGAGGTACGTGTGATTGAAACAATTTCTGAAGATGGTAAACCAAAGAAGAAGATTCGCACACGCGTTATCAAGAAGGTCAAGGGAGACAAGCAAGAAGTCACCAAGATCGAAACCGTTGAAGAGGATGATAAACAGCCCGAGACAACTGTCACAGTTGAGGAGGTTCCAGTGGAAGAAGAGAAACCTGAAGAGATTCAAGAACTTCTTGAAGAGTTACGTGTGATTGAAACCATTTCGGAAGACGGTAAACCCAAGAAGAAGAAGATTCGCAC